>WEZZ01032321.1:29227-96673 GCA_013400585.1 Chloropsis cyanopogon | reverse complement strand
CGCTGCGGGCGGGGAGCGCGGCCGGAGCCGCCGCCAACTTGGGGCGGTCGTGAGCGCGCGGAGCCAGCCAGCCGCGCTCATTAGAATCAATTACACAGCGGAGATTGATTAGCGCGTGTCAGGGCGCGGCGGCCCTGCCGAGACCAGCCCGGAGCCGCCGGAGCCGGGAGCTGCCCAGAGCAAGATACGGCCCAGGACCGGGATGCGCTCCCTGCACTGACCGCTCCGTTCCGAGAGCATCCTGCCCTCCACCGCATCCCTGAGTATTTTATTCTGGGACGAAAAATCAGCGCTGTGATTTTTCAGGCACTGGGTTGGGGTGTTTTCCAGTGGAGCTGGTCAGATTTTCCTATTACTTTGCTGCAGTGGGATCAAGTTTCATATAATTCAATTTCAATAATTTCTAACAATTTTAGGTTGCCAGAGCCATGGCACACGGTTTTGGTGCTTTGGAGGCGTGAGGGGATGTTCTCGATAAATCCAGCACCCTGGGGCCTCCTCACCTGTTAGAGAGGCTACCTGACAAGATTCCTTCCTCCCCCTCAGAATAAAAGGAGTGTCCAGTTTGCACCTGACTGTACCCAAAAAGGTGCCAGACTGTCTGCATTTACTTTGTAGCTTTCAGTTTAAGCACGAGGGAGGCTGTGTTAAAATGCAGGAAGGATTTTTAGCTGATGGGAATAATTACATCTTCCAAGCTAAAAAAGGCAAAATTGAAACCAGTATGGGAGCCCTGGGGACCAAAAAAAGCCCAGGTCATGTAGCAGGTAGTGGAAGGACTATCACACTAAAAGAATTTGGGGAGGCACCAGTCAGTGGTCTCCATTTACTCTGGGATTTGTTGAACACCACAAAATAAACAAGTCCTACTCCGCAGCTTTTGGCAAGGTGGCTGGTGAAGCTGGGACTGTACCTGCCCCAGCAGAACAGGAGGCAACAGGGAGGGCTGGCTCCTGCCTTTGTGGGGGTTCTTGTTTCTTCTGGGAGTCTGCCTTACTAATATAAACAAAATTTGGCTTCCCTCCCCCTTTGTAAATAAATATTCCGTAGGAATAGACCACTGTCTGGTTGCATGAGTGACAATAGAGCCTGATTGTTGATGGGCTAGAAAACAGATGAAACCCTGCCACACGTCTATCTTTTTATTGAGACAAAATGTTCATTTTGATGTAGCAGTTTTGTGCTGTTGCCAGATGCTGAAGGTACTTGAGGGAGATGTTGACAAGTGGATAATTGTCAACAGAACTAAAACAGACACTTTGTTTACAGTTGAGCATGATTAATTGAGAGTAAATAAAACAACAGCTCTGTTCATAAAGTCTTTTAGCATCTCAAGTTCACAAGCAGGCAGTGTACTCCAGAAAGGAAGGCACTGAACCTGTTCACGTGCACAGTGACAGAGCTCGAAAATGAGAACAGCCTGTGTAGCTTGGCCATCACCCTCTAGGTTACAAGCCAAGTAGTTTCCTGCTTACTTTTTCTCTCTGCTTGTTTCTTTTTGGTTTTTTGGTTGTTTGTTTTGTTTTGGTGGTTTTTTTGTGGCTTTGGTTTTTTTTTGGTTTGGTTTGGTTTTGTATTCTTCCCGCCCCCGCCCCCCCTTTAATTTTGGCTTACATGGCTGGATCCCCAAATTATTACTTGCCACACACTAATTCAAAAGAACGGGTTGTGCATCTGAGTGCTGGATATAGTTGACTCAGATAAAATGATGGGACAAAAGTGGTCTAGAATACTTAATCAACAGTAAAATAGATAGTGATGCAGTAGAATTCTTCCCACATTGTAACTTAAAGGTTGTTATAGGATATTTCATGCTTTAAACCAGCAGTGAGGGGCACAAATTAGTGGTGATGGTCAGTAAAATCCAGGAATATTCTGCATTTCTGGGTTTTTTTGGGTTGTGTGTGTTTTTTAAAAAATTAAGATATGATTCAATTGGTATCTCATGTAGCAGTGTATATTTACCCAGACTTGTACAGAAGGTGGCATAGTTAGTGTCTAAGTGGTGTTCATGCTGCTCAGACTAGACAGATGCTGCAGCTCAGTTGGAGAATGGAGAGGAAATAGAGTTTACCAATCCACAGTTGCCCAAATGTGTTTTTTGTGCATATCCTTTTCAAAATTATAATTTCCTCTCTTCTTTGTGCTTTGATTCACTCTGAAGCCACTTCCTGTGAATTATTCTTTCTTTAATGGACAGGGGCCCTACTAAGGCACTGTTGTAGCAGCTGGTTCAGCCTCCCCCGTGTGCAGCACGCTTACAAGGGAAGTTATGAGCCTGTTAATCTGCATTCAAACTTTCTGCCTTGCTCCTGTCCTCGGGTGATTGGAGGTTTAAGAACAGCCTGTCTGTGTCTGTACCTGTTGTCAGTGGGCATTCAAACAGCTGGAAGAGCCCTGCAGCCACTGACAGCCTGGGAATGAGACATGCTTGCTCCATCAGTGCTGAAGGAGGGGCAAGTTCTCTTGCTGATGACTGCTGTGTATTTCTTCTTGAGTCAGTTTATTGCAGCTTGCAGGTTTGGGGGTGTTTTTGTCTTTTGTATTAACTCTGTCTTGCTGTCGTTGACTTCAACAGTGCCAGCTTCCAAGGCATATGAGAATATCCCTCAGTCTCATGCCCACAGTTCAAAGATGCAATTCTTGGTGGCTGTGCTCCAAACAGTCCTTGAGCAGTGATTGGGTGCTACTCATCTATTACACCTGTATTTGCTTAGAGGAAGACTGTCAGGAATTGATAAGAGTTTGCATAGGCATGCACATTTATCTGTCATTTCAACACACAAATAACCTTAGGTTGTTGTTTTGCACTCTGAAGGCCACTCATGGCTCCAGCCTCCTATCCAGAGTGTCATTAGCCCCGAGGGTGCTGCCAGGACAGTGTGTGTTGTGGCATGGCTCCATCACCCTTGCTCAGTAGATGGGATGTTTTGGCATTGCACTGGTGGCTGGCTGCCTGCTGGGCTCCTGTCCATGTGGGACCATGGGTCTTGGAGCCATGCCTAAGGGAATTTATTCTGATCATCAATAGCTCGTCAGTTGGATTATTGATTAGTTTGTACTTAGTTTGTACACTATCACAGCCAAGATGATTGCAGTTTTTTACTTTGAAGCCTCCTGTATCCTTAGTATTTCTCCAGTTCCTTTGAAAACCTTTCTCCTTTATTTTATCTGTGATCAAAACTTTGCTCATCCCTCATCTAGAATGTGCCTCTTCCTCTGGAGCATATGCTTGTCTAAGCTGCAGCAGTTGTTGCTTGCCTGTGCAGCTCAGAAGCCCCCAGGATGCTCCCCAAAGGCTGCTGCACTTCAAAGGAGAAGCTGCAGGCTCAGAGCAGCCAGAAAACAGGCGCTGGCGGGCCTCGAAGCCCCAAAGGTGGCTGTTGGCATGGATGTAAGAGGAAAAGCTCCTTTCAAGGAGCAGCTTTGGAGTTTCCTTCTGTAGGGGAGCACTGGGCACTTCAGAGACAAGGCAGCAAGCCAGGATCTTCTATGCAGATTGTGAGGATCTTCCCAGAAGCTAGAGCAGCTGTGTGGGGAACTCCTGTGTGAGTCAGAGCATTGAGGGGGAGCGTGGTGGGGAGGAGAATTGTTTCCCTGGTGGAGAGGTGGGATCATGGTCTGTTCAGCTGTGGGTAAGCTTTCAGCCCCCAAGTTATGGCTGTCTTGTAAAATCTGAAGTCCACTGTGTTACTTGTTTGGATGGTGGTAGGTGTCAGCTCTCCAAAACAGAAGACCCTACTTAATTTGCAAGACAGAAGGGAAAAGATGGTTTCCATACTTATGTCAACATTTTCATTTGAATGATTGTCAGATGGTAAAGACTTCAGAGATAACATCCTTTTGGGCCTAACTTACCTAGCACCTTCTAAGGACAAGTTTTCCAGTGGAGTTATATAACTTTAAAAAAGGCCCAAGGACAGGAGGTTCTGCTACATTTGACATCAGTGGAATTGGTGTATTTTGCAAATGGTAATGAACACATGAACTGTATGTGACTTCTAAATGAGGATATGTTCAGTTTCTTTATGATCCAGACAAAAGAGCTATGATGCATGGACCTATAGCAACGTCTGTCAAAAATCACCATAAATATTATTGACTCAGTAGCCTAGAGCAGATCCTGAGAATGCCTCTGTCTAACTGGCCCAGGGAGATCTGCCTGGATTTCTTGCCGCCCTGTCAATATAATGCCCTGGGGCATTAAGGGCATAGGCTGCAGATGGATGTAGGACATACTTTTCTCATGGTCAAAAGTTACTAGTGGATCCTGAAGACCTGCTCTGGGCACAAAACTCAAGGCAGCCAATCACTTGCTGCTTCATTATCTAGAAAGACCTTGAGCTGGAGTCAAAATTGAAATAATGAGCCAGACTGATGAAGGTGAATGCGTTTGCAGCTGACAGGAGTGGACACATGCTGGTAACCATCTGCTGGGACCCCTTGTAGGTAGCTGTGGAAGTGCACTTTCATGTTTAGGCTGTGAATGCCATGTGTATGATTTACTTTATGTGCATATGCTGTCCAACTAAATGGTTGCATGGGTATTAAAGCTATTTCAAGTGATATTTGTCTTATTATGTGCTCTTTGGGATGAGACTATCTGATTATCCATTATATATTTCCTTCTGAAAAAAAGAAGGCCTCTTTTATTGAGGGTTTGTACACAAAAATCCTGAGATGCAGCAGTTCTGTGCTGTGTATGTAAAGTTTGTATGCATTTGCAAAGTAGAACTTTGTTTAACTTGGTTGTCATTAATGGTCACAGATGCCGTGGCTCTGGTACTCCAGAAGTCAATTAAACATAAAACATTGTAACAGGATTATTAAAGAGTACTGAATGCTGGAGAATAGATGTGTTACAGGAAGGGGCACAAAATTGCTGTGTACTTAGCGTGTATAATGCAGCTTGCTCAATTTGTTCCTGGCTATTCATAGGAGAGTACATTTTCTCTTTTTAATTGCACAAGATGACAAGACCTTTTAATTAAGGTGGCATCTATAGTATTCATATACTGCAAAACCCACAAATGACTAAAACTTAATAGCATCGTAAAAACTATGGTTAAAGCTTTTACCAACACTGCCATCACAGCAAAGGGTCTTAAATCAACTCCATCAGCAGTGAACTTGTGCCTACACTGAGCCTACTGACTCAGAGAGCAGGAACTGATTTCTTTTCATGCAGAAATAGTGTCTTTGTGGGGTTTTTATGGCTGTAGTAAACTGGTAAATGGCCCTTTTGTCTCTTCGTGTGTACCTGCCCTCCCATGTCTAATTTCTGGAACCTCTGAAATATTCTGTGTCCAGTCAGAAGATACTTTTGGGGGAAAAAGATAAAACTTCTCTTCTTCACTTGGAAGTTTCCTGCAGGCTTCAGTGGGACAGGAGGGCGGGGCATGAGAATATTGCACAGGGAGGATGTGGGGAATCAGGCAGGCAGTGCTGGATGCCTCAGGAACAGAGCAGGGAAGCCTTGGTGCTGCTCAGCTTTGATACTGACTCGAGGTCTCACTTGGAGAACCACATCCTCCAGCTCAGGGATCAGGGGATTCCAGCAGGGTCGCTGCTGCAGCATGGAATGTTAATCATTTATGAGCAAAGTCCTGGCGAGGATTTATGCACAGGCAGATTATTTTCTGTCTTCCCCTTTTCCTTCTAATGACAGCCTTGCATTTGTTGGGCTGGTGTTTGTGGGGGAGATGGACCTTCACCATAGGATGCTATCCTGTGGCATCCCAGGAACCTCTAGAGGTGCATCCTGCTCCAGAGGTGGGTGAAGTATGTGGCAGCTGAACAGTGCCAGTTTTTGCCTTGTAACACTGGTAAAAATGGGAATGGTTCTTGGTCACTTCTGTAAGGGGTTAGGCTTTTTTCTTTCTTAATCTGCAGAATGTGAAGGAATATTATGCAGATGCTTAAGATACGGTTCTTATTTTTGGCAAGAGCATTCTGTGTTTCTGTGTGTGTAACAGTTACTGCAGGGGGCTTTTGTAGGCATTTCTTTTCTCACAGAATTAGAAATTTAACAGTTTGGTTTTAATCATAATGTCCTGACGCTCAGAGTTCCTTGAGCACACCTTCTATCGACTAAGAGATAAACCAGTTTGTATAATCCAGCATTTCCTTTGGGATTGCTTCAGAAAGCAACATGACTTTTACTTTATTGCTAAAAATACTGTGTTGTTTACCAGATGAGTATTTAAATAATTTAAGGATGCTATTCTAAAGAGAGACCTTGTTAGAGTGAAAAGTGCTTTATCATGAGAACCTCTAGTAAAAGAGAGGAGCACAGAGTAAACAGGAAGAGAAGGAGGGACCTTGGGATGTATTAACACATAGCAACACCAAAATTAATTGTCTTTATCATGCCTGGTCTGATATCAGGGAATTATGTTAATCAAGTGTATTTTCTCTATGGTCAGGTTTAGAGTGAGGATTATAAATTTGTGGGTGTGGAGTCAGTCATTTGGGGATTGCTCTCTGCAAAGCTTTGTGACCACTGGGGTTGTTCAGTGGCCAGAATCCTTGACTCTTGAAATCTCTCAATATCCCCAGTTTAGCCCCAAGGGTCCTGAACAGCAGGAGTCAATCAGCTGAGCAGGCTGAAGAGTCTGCAGTCTTTGCAGTGCCATTTTCTAGACTGTCATGTTTGGGGTGTGTTTCATGGCATATGAAAAGCTGTGTATCCTTCTCTTCCAGCCCTTCACCCCAGCCATCCACCTTCTGTTCTGTGTCCTGTTACCTGGGAAGCTGCAAGGCTTTTCTCCAGCATGTGGCCAGTTCATCCAGCAGAGGGGTGGGAGCTGGCACCACTATCATATTCTGACAGAAGTTCATGTAGCTCTAAAAAGTCAGGGGATCAAAAGTAATGTAAAGCTGCTAAAGCCTATCTTACTGGAGTCCTAAGTCACTAAAGGAACTTGAATCGGGCTTATCCAGTTCACCTGTTGAATGACTGGCAAACACACGCTTAAATTTAATCCTGAAGATGAAAACATTTGGTAAATACTGTCCTGAATGGGGTTAAGTTTTTAAATGTCCTTTGTACATTTTCACATTGGTTAGGAGCTTCCTTTTTCTGAAGTAAGAGAAAAATTCATATAATATAATTTATAATAAATATGAAAATAATAAATCAGAAACAAGTTTGGCTGTAACTGTGCAGATCTGAGAACTGTGGTAGGACAAGATTTATAGGTGGGGGTTGTAATTTATTGGACTCCATGCTATCAATGGAAAATGTAGCTAAGTTTTCAGTCCCACAATAATTCCCCTGTAAATTATGTGTTCTTTTCATATTTCTGTAGTCAGCATATTAGCACGTCAGCACTTGGAAAATAGTATTGCTCACATTACATGAGCTTTGGAAAGTCATCATGTTGAGGAAGAGTCAGTTTGTCTAAACCAGTCCCATGCCAAGTGATCCAAAGAGTTTGAAAACATGAGAAAATTGTATTGTTTTCTAATATTCCAGCTGATCCTGGGTGCTCTAAGCAATGAAACTTGCCACCCTAATGCTGCTTTTAGACTTGATCAATATTTGGGTGTAGTCAGACTTGGTGTATGTCTGGTCCCATTCAGGATCCAGCGAGGCTCCCTGGGTGATGTGTGCCTGGCTGGCTCTGCAGGGAGGTTTTGCTCTGGCAGAAGCAGGGTTTGGTTGTGTTCAATGCTCCCAAGCACTGTGGTAGCAGAGAGCTCTGCTGACTGTCACCCCCTTATTGAGAGGAGGCTGGGAACAAGGCAGCTGCAGTGAGGAAAACGGTGCTTGGGATTAATTCCCTTGCTCTTTGTCTCATGGAGCTTGACAGAGTTCAGCTTCAGGACACATTTCAAGGGGAAGTTTATGCCCAGGGTCAGGTCTGCCAGCACTGCTGTGTGCAGCACTCCTGACCTCACTGAAAGACTCTTGCACAAAGTGAGTCTCAAATGGCCTGGAAGTTTGTGGCACAGAGCATGGCTCGAGGACCTGTGTGCATGTTCTGTGCTCTGGCTGTGTTTCAATGACTGTGCAGATTCCACAGGAACGCACATGCTCTTGAACACAGCAACAGTAATTTATGGAAATTTTATAAGCCAACTTTATGGATGTAGCAGTTGTAATAAGCATGTTTTACAAAAAAAATAAGAAAGAATATTCAGAGGTTTGCTGATTTGTTTTGGGCTTTTTTTAATGATTACTGCAGATGTTACTGTTTTGAGATAGTTGCTTAATAGAAAGAGAAGAAAGAATGAAGTAGGAGTGTTCAGTAAAGTCAACAATCTCTGAAGCTGAAAGCATTAGCAGTACACAAGTCCTTAAATGTCAACAGTGTTTAAAGGAGGGAAAAAAAGTTAAATCTGTGTATTTCCCTTTCCCAAAGAGCAGATATAGATCTAAATAGAAAAATAGTGTCCAGATATTTCCTGTGGAGTTCTAATGAAGCAAAGAATGAGATCAAAGGAAAACTGAAAATACAGGCTACTTCTGATGCTTGGCCATATCTCTCAATTCAGATGATGGGACAGAACCTGTCAAAGATTCAGTTTTAATTACCTGCTTCTGCTTATGGGCTGTGGAAACAAGGAACTGGAAGTGATGTGTGGTGTGACCCTATACATTGGTGTTCAAGTTCTTTACCTCTGTGACCATGGATATTTCTCTTTTCTGTCCCGGTGTCTGCTGTTCTGTCCCTCTCACTGCCTGTTAGGGACACCAGAGCAGGAGCAGAGTGAACAGCCAGCTCTGCATGTGGCACAGGGAGGGAGCCAGGGTGTTGGGAAAATACCCAAAGGAAATCTGATCTCCAGGCGGGACCTTGAGGCATCTGTGATCCCAGGACTGAGTGAAGGCATGGTGAGTGTTCAGCACTGGGGGAAGAGCCCAAAAGCCCCGGAGAGGCTGCTCTGCTCAGCCTGGAAACCAGAGAGTTGTGGCACAGATGGGCTTCTTTGAGCTGCTTTGCTGTGGGGAAATTTTTTGCATTCCAGGACACAGGATCAGCTTCCACCTGTGCCAGAGTTCTGATGATGATGACACTGGCAGCACTGAAAAATATCTCTTATATAACTCCTATGCAGCTACTTTGTTAGAATTTTTTTTATTATTATTTTAAAGAAAGGATCACCTTAAACTTGATGAACTTTCATAGCCTGAGCAAGCAGGGGGACCATGTGGAGAGCAATGTCTCTGGGGATGTACCTTTCAGTGAGTAAGTTCACTTGAGGCAGGAGTCTTAGGTAGATTTGATTGCATTTACTAATACAAAATCTGTCAACAGTAAAGACACCTTCACTGTTTCATCTTCCACTAGAAGGGAAAAAAAGGAAAATCAAAATACTTTTTTCTTTCCCAGAATAGCTATCTGGCAGAAAACTTGAAAAATGTGAATCCCCTTTCTTGATACCAAATCACTTTGTTGATGAACAGTGCTCCCAGCAAAAACTGGGAATGATACCAGACAAAGGATGCCCAGCATCATTATCTGCATTATATATCAATAGTTGTGCTTCCCTGCTTATGAAGTGAATAACCTTGTGTGTCCTTAAAGTGTAAAAACAAAACACCCACCACCCTCAGGACACCTGGGACTGCACTTCTAAGAAGCCAAGAGAAAGAAAAAGATTTTATTAAAATATTATGAATTATTGTTAACATATATTTACATAATTTAATTCATCCCAGGAAACATCTAAAAGAATGAAATTTTATACTCGTATGGTCATGAAGCCATCCTTTAATGTCATCATTTTACTCGACAACCCATCAGTACACTAGATCCATATTTGAGGGGATTTGCTTATTTTATCTAATAACAAGACAATTTATGGGGCTGTTATCCCTCAGAGGGGATACTTGCCTGACTCTCTTAGCCCAATCCTGAACTAGAGACAGAGCCTCTCAAAGATCCTGGATTTTTGAGTGAACAGTTCAAAATGCTACAGCTTTTGGGCTAAGCAAACTGGGTCAATGGTGTTACTTGGAAATTATTGCTATTACTAACTGAAATTTAAGGCTTTGATATTTCTATTATAAACTTTTCTTCCTTTCTTGGGAGTGCCTAAATTGTAATTAATTTTATTAGGTTGAATGTCTTTAGGAAAGAAAATTCAAACATCTTTAGGCTTCTTGTGTATAGAAGCAGTTTCTGTTACAGGCCTTGTCTTTCAAATCTGTTTCTTTTTTAGTCTGAGACAGTGTTATATTTTTGCAATTAACAGTTGCCAATTCAATAAGGACTTCTGGCATTCTTGGTCCATTGTTCACACAATCACAATTTTAAAAAGAAAACTGCTAAGAATCTGATCATACTGATGGAAGTGAAGAGGGGAGCAAGGCTGAGGAAAGCAATCTGGTGTTAATAGTCTCTTCTAGAAAAACGAACTTACTGCAGGACCCATCATTAGAAGTAAAACCTTACTGGGTGCTGGGGCATTCAGAAGGCGGAAAGACACCATTAGGGACACCAGCCTTGTGTGTGCTGTGTACAAGTGATGAGGCTTCTGGTAATGTCTGCATTTAATCACAGAATAACCTTACTAGACTAGCAAAACCATGTGTATAAACAAACTCTTTGGTTTTAGAGCAAAAATAGGGCTAATTGTGTGGCTGCCAAACAAATCTGCTTGACAGCATGTCCATTAAAAGGACATTATGCTGGTGAGGAAATGCACTGAGGGATCCTGGAAATTGTTTGTCAGGAAGCTGAGCACTGTTGGGGTGACCAGATGCCTGTGAACCACAGGTGCATTGTTTCCATTTCTTGTGGTTTTAATCCCTGCATTTTGAAACCCAGGAACTCCTGCATTTCCTGACCATATCTGCTGCTTTGCCATCTCTATTTCCCCCTCTGTCAGCAGTTGGCTACCAGACAAGCTTTAGATGAATAGCATTCACCTTACTTCAGAGTTGTTTTATGATGCTGGTTAGATGAAATAGTTCCAGCAGATACTCTCAATAAGCAAAGGCCTGTACTCTCTGCAGTTCATTGAACCCATATGGATGAGAACAGCTGCAAAGATGGGTTTGCTACCTGAGGCCAATGTTTGTGTTGCCAACCGCGACTCCAGCTTGCTGACCCTTGTATAATTCATTGCAGTTGAGGAAATGTTGCTCACACTATTCCATTTTGTGATGAATGGCATTACTTAAAACTGATAGTCTTGTAAAGCAGTGGTGACTTCCCATGTCTGACAGATGTGAACAAAGAATACAGTCAATAAATATTGCTATGTTCTAAAGGAAGATTCACTGCTCACAGTTGAGGGGGAGGAATTTCAGTGCAAAGACAAAACAGGTGGAAAAGAGGCTGGTATAAAATTACAATTTAGAGGCTATGCTTAAGGATGGATCTTTGTGGGGATTCATGCATTGCAGGTCTCTGAACCATCCAGGTGTGGTGTTGCAGGCACATATTTCAATCTGGCATCATGGAACAGTTTCTGCTTCACTGGCCCTCTCACAGGAGCCAGCCAAATCATTTCAGTGACCTTGCTGGGCTTAGACTTCCATGGAATGTGCCCAGAAAGGGAAGGATGCCTCAGGAAGGCCATATCTGGATAATAACATTTTCTGCTTAGTACTATTGCTGTTGGGAATGTTTTTTCATCCAGACATTCCCTGGTGCAATTTTATTGACCTTTTTTTTTTCAAAACTGAGGTTGAGTGTATTCTTGTTCGTGTGAAAGAGCACCTGACCTCCTAAGCAGTGTCTCTGAACCCCATGGGAAATCCTTGTAGGCTCTGCTGTTGGCCTCTGCAGGCAGCAGCCCTAGGTTCTGATGAGACAGAGATTACAGCCAGCTGATTGTATCGGTGGCAAGAAGAACAAAAAGGCAGATTCTTCGAGAGGTCAGGAATATCCATGAGTAGCCCACCCGTTAAGAAAAGGAAAAGAGGAGCTGAGAAGAGAGACATACAAGTGTTTCAGTAGGTTTCTGTGAGAGACTTGGGCAGAAGTTATTTTGGTGTGAGAGATGAGGATGGAGCCTGGGGAGGTGGAGTTAAGCAGATCTCTGGGTGGTTTGGAGGTACTACAAGGGGAGCAGGACATGGGTTTCAATGAGGAACAAATTGAGGTGAGTGGTGGAAATAGTGAGAAAGGAGCAGATCCCTTCAATGTGGACCCTTTCACAGAGCTGGTGTCCATATGCTTTTAAGGTATATGAGCAATAAAAAAACTATTGATCATATTTAGGTAAGAATATACAGGGCACAAAATCACCTGGTATTTGCCTACATTCACTTTGTGATAGACATGCAATTGTTTCACAGTCTTCTGCTTAATTTCTTGCCACTTCATGGAGCATGAAGATAAATGAGGTAGTGTTTCTATAAAATGTCATGGACTGCCCAATTCAAAGTCCTTTTGAAGTTGAGGTATGGATTAATATTTATTTCCTGTTCTTTTGAGGTGTTAACAGTGCATCAGCTGCAATACTGGGGATATTTCCCTAGAAATGCTTCATATCATTAAACTGTAACTTTTATTCATGAGGGAAAATAATTTTTCTCCAAGGCCTCCATTCAAAAATCACAAAAATCTTTGCTGAAAGGCTGTTAAGAAGGTGCCTGAAGTTAAGTCCATAGAGTCAAATAAGAAGAGAAGTTTAAATATCTGTACAGGCAGTGGCTGAAATAAGATGAAAGCCAGTTAATAATCTACAGTTCTTCATCCCCAGTTGCTAAAGCTTGCTCCAGCGCAGAAATCAGACCACAGACCATAGAAGTGTGTGCAATAACGTTAAAAATGAGTGATGCTCCTCTTGCTTGTGGTAGAAGGAAAGGCAAAGGCCTCTCTCCCACGGGCTGAGTACCACAGCAGTGTGAGCCTCTGCACCCAGCTCTGAGGCTGTGCTGCTCCTCAGCCCTGGGCAGGCCAGCAGGGATGCTCGTGAAGCTGCAGGTCTCATTGAAGCAGCTCTGACAAAGTAGATCAGATGTTTGTGGGCACAGAAGGTGTGTTTGCAGTTAGGTTGAGAAAAGGATTTTTGCTTTGCTTTGTTGTCACTAATGTTACATCTACTGAAATCAAAGGTTCAGCACAGAAATGCAGTTGTAGTGATTTCTGCAGCTCTCTCTTGTTCCTTTACATTGTGATGTGTAGCCACAAGGGGCCGAATTAGAGATGTCGAGGCAGCTTTTCCAGGCTTAACTTTGCAATTGAGCTGCTTTAAAAGATTTCCCAATAAAATGCAAGTAAATAAGCCACAATAAAAGGTAAAATCATGTGAAACTAAATTGATATTCATTTGGACCGTAGCAATTCCTTTAAATTTATTGTATAGATCTGCACACCTTGAGTTTTCAGACTTGCAAAACAATGGTTGTCTTTATATTCCATGTGAACCAGCCAACACAGTAGAGGGAGAAACTTTATTATTATTACTGTCTTGAGGTTTCACAGTTATTTGTGGCAAAGGAACACAGAACTGAGGACTCCTGACCTGACCTGACCTGCAGGTGCTGTGCAGAGGTGTTCTCCAAGGATGCCCAACTAGCAGTGTTGTGCCTCTGGATTTTCTTACCTGTGTCACCATTTTCTTTGACTTCCCCAAGGTGATCTTTTCATTTTTCTTCATTTTCTGGACCTGGCAGCCTAGCTGGAATTCCTGCACAATAAATCTGGAAGCAATCTGGAAATCTTGGTCATTTTCCAGGGAATGCAATGGGCATGGGGCTGAAGAGAACTTCTCCTGCCTTTGGTACCCTCACTAAGAGTGTAATTGAGACACAGCAAACCCTTCCTCCTGTGGGCAACTGAGCCCAGAGAAAGGACAAAAGAGAATGCAGAGGTGACAAAGAGGAGTGAGTGGAAGAGTCAGGATGCTTGGGGAGGTAAATTGGTGGGACCAGGAGTTTCTCTGCTTATCTTCTTCCCTCTCCCCTGAGAAGCTGAGGATCCTGCTGCCTTTGTCTGCCTGGATAAGGGAGTGGTAGACGCCAGAAGTCCCTGCCTTGAGTAGGGAGTGGAGTTTCCTCCCTAATCTGCGGATCTGGGTTACATTCTGTTGCAGCATCAGCTGCTGCAGCTTCCTTGGTGGTGATAGGGAGCCCGTGCTGGGAACTTCAGCAGTTCGAGCAAGCTGCCAAACTGTCTTTGCAGAGCCAGCGAGAAAGGGGAAACCAGGATGAGAAAGGGGAAACCAGGATGCTCCCTTTATCTCTCTGCCAAAACTGAATGGGATTTCATGAGACAAAGGGAGGGCACTTCACCACCTGAAGGGCTGCTTATCAAAGCCTTCTACACACAATGGAGGTGTGAGAACTTTTCAAAAGTGAGGTCACAGATGTCCTCTAAAACTGAAAGTATTGGGCAATCTAGATAGAAAAGCCATTTACCAGATTGTCTGGAAATATCATTATATGCACTTGTGGGTATATAAATGTGTACATAGGTGTGTACAAGTATCTCTGTACTTAAACATAATGTCCACAAATCGACTGATGTAACATCAAAGGTCACAGCCCCTCACCATGCTTATCTAGACAGAAGCAACAGCAGAAATGGATGTGAAAACCAGACCAACATAATGCCTTTAAGATAACTGAAAATCTTGTATTTATATCTTGCATTTTGCACTTCACTTCCTCTCTCTGTTTTGTCTTTTGTCATTTTGTCATGTCTCTATTCAGATGCTGAAGTCCTTAGGGAAGGCTGCATTTTCGTGGCAGTGTGACACAGTGCACTTTTGAAAGTTAATGACTACTATGAGAAATAAATATTCAGTGAAATGGCATTTTCATGATTGAAAATGAAACTGCTTATCACTGGTAACTTCTTTTACCAGTGATACCTGTCACCAAACAGAAATAGAGATAGACTAATTGATTTATTTGTTGCAAAGCAATACAGTTGCACAGTTCTGTGTCACAAAACACGACCTGGGACAGTCTGGTAGCACTGTATCTAACACCAAATAAATGCAGGAATATGACAGTAGCCATAAGAAATAATTTTCATTTGGAAATATAAAATTATACCTGACACCTAGCAGAGGTGTCACTGCGGCTGGAGCTGAGCAAGGGAATGAGAGTTGACAATGACAACAGAAATCAGGACTAAAAGTGTGATACAACTTTGCTGGCATTCAGAGAAATCATTAAGTAAATCATAAATTTTCAGGGGAGAAATGGAACTGGTAATTGAAAAATGGTTCCCAGTGCAGATGTTTTCAAGAGTCAGAAATGTGGATGTATTTCCCACACGCTGAATATTGTTCAGGTTTGCTGTGCTTCTCATGCCCCTCTGCCCTGCCTTCACCAGCAGATGAAGTGCAATTTCCCAAGAGCAGCTGTGTATAAATCTGAAAGTATGAATTTGGGCAATTCAGTTCATACCATAGTTGAGAGGGGAGCTTTTGATTTCACATGTTAATGTCCAGAGCCAGGTACTGGCTCTAGGTAGTTTCAGTGCTAATCTCAGTATCTTCCTGGTTTTGACATCAAATCAGTGTTGTCAGTTTTCTGTCTGATAGAAACTGAAGGGATTTGAGAAATAAGCAACTTCAACTTATTTTTAAAATATCAATGAAAATCTCCCGGAGAATTTAGAGCCTCTGAAGACATCAAAATGAGACATCTCAAGGAAAGTACAGCTAATCCCACAAGAGCAGAGCTAGATTTGGAATACCCTGCATTTGGTTATTGGACATTTAAATGTAGTAATTGGCTGAGCCTGTGTTAAGCTTACTCGGACATCCTTATTCTTCCCAGGCCATGGGTTAGTCAACAGCATGATGTAATTGATTACTTACTAGAACCAGTGTTTCCAATTCCTTGGTTTTCTGGGCTTGTCCTAGAAATGTGCAGCCATAATTCTGTGTTCAGTTACTGTTTCCCAGGGTATAAATGGTTACTATACGTTGGATAATCACTGGATTTGACATGCTGCCTGAGTTTTTCATATTTCAGTAGGAAGCCCAAACCCTTCAGCATGTGCATCTTGTAGTATTTGGGAAAAACAACAGTAGGTGAGTACCCCAGGGGTGTGCCCCAGTCCATGGTGCTCTGGGTCCCCACTTGGCAGCTGTTGATCACTACTTGTGTATCTGAGGTTGACAGCTGCTTGAGATGGGCTGTTCTCTTCTGGAATAGGGCAGTTGTGCTCCCAAGGAGCCATAGGAAACAGACAACTGGGACAGATGACAGCAACAGAGGAACCCAGAAATAAATGGTAAAATGAAGTGAGAACTGCCCTCACCTTCAGCAACCCTTAACCTGGAGCTCAGTGCATGGTACTGCATAAATCTTAGTCTAGGGTTAGGGCTGGGACTTGGGTCAGGCTTTCCAGAAGGCATAAACTGAGAAATGGGTAAGAATGACACTGAGAGGAGCTGCCAAAGTAGCCTGACAACAGCTGGTGGGATATTGTCCTTGCCATTAGGTAATCCAGGCATGTGGCCACATTCCTGAAGTAGGCTTCAGTCAAGAGTTAAGGACAAGATTAAGGTGGCAGGTCTGAGAATGAAATGTCCTAATCATGAAGTAATTCTCAGAAGGAGCTACCAAAGAAAAGTGAGGGATGCTATCAGTGTTTTGCCACTGTTAGTGTTATGCACTGCTTAGGGATGCCAGAAGCATCCTATGGCATAAGTCTCAGTCCAAGTTTAGAATTCCATGGGAGAGAGTGGAGTGGTGCAGAGCAGTAAGCAGGGAAAGGACACCTGTTGGGAGGTGTGTGGCACTGGCATGGCCCTCAGGGAGTGGGACACCCCCCCCCCTAAAAAGCAGAGCTGCCTCTGCAAAACAATAAACAAAAAATGCCTTGTTCCAACCTGTGTTCTGTTTCATGTGTTGAGAAGGCTGTACCCGATGTAGGGAAGGGGAGCTCCCAATCTGTGTCTATTTGTCATTAAAATGTAGGAATGGCCACACACAGGGATGTGCAAAGGATGGAATCATTGTGGTTTAAACAGCAGCTAATAGCTGAGAATAATCTAAGCAAGTGAGGTTAGGGGAAAGGTATTGATTTTGTGTCATACAAATGTAGGTAGAACATCTAAGCATTAAATAATGTTCCCAGGGCACTTTCCAGTCTGACTGGCTGAAAGAGGAAAGCACAACTTATTTAATGATCTGTAGAACACAGCGTCCTTGAGGTCAATAATGTGTACTTAACCTTTAGGTTTTCCATGTTGTCTGCTTGTCCAGTTGGTTTATGAAGTGTATGCTAACATGGCTGGGGATTTAAGGCAGTGATAACTTGATCTCTCAGACATTCACTCTGTTGCATGTGGATGTTGGACAAATCCATTGTGAATTCTGCTGAGCTTTCCCTGGCACTGCCTGCAGCGACTGCTGCTACTCAGGCACAGCCTTGTGCTCTGAATGCAAGTCAATAGTGTTTATAATGTGAGCACTAAGATTGCTCTTAACCCAGTTTTACTTTGCCTCCAAATTTAAAATGAAAATAACCTCTTCTAGCCTTCAGCTTTTATCAAGAGACCTGTGCTTATTTGGTGGCACAAATAGTGATTAACTTACTTTAAAGAAGAAATCTGATAAGAAATAAAGACAAAACTTCAGCTGGCAGCAAGCACATCTCATTTCAGAAGAGACTAAAGATTTTTACAAAGTGATCCTTGTTAGACACTAAAATCTAATGCCACAGTGAGAGTAAACGCCACAATTCTGTAGAGTTTTACTTCTCTGGGAAAGCTGTAGATCATTCTTATAGGAGAGCCACAGTTAAAATATTGAGCTGGCAGTCAATAGACGGCGTTCTGTTTCCAGCTCTGCAGGAAGGTTCTGTGTGTGTGGCAAAACTCAGTCTGTGATTCAGCAGAGCACTGAAGGATGTGCCTTCACTTGGGCAGCTGGCAGTCACCTCCATTTGCAAAGAATTACTGTATTGTTTGGGAAATACCAGAGTTCTTGGCTGGCCAAGGGCTCATCAGTGACATGGAACTACAAATGTCACATGTGCATTTGCTTCTGAAGTAAACTAAAGATGATAATTTTGTATTTCCAGCAAAATATCTTATCTTCCCAGCTCCAAATGGTGGGGCTGAACAGGAAATAATGACAGTGTTATTGAAATTCATCCTGATATCTAAAATATTCCATATGAGCATTGTGCTTAATCAGACCATTGTCTCCCTGGATTGCTTTCTGAAAGGTTTGGATCAAAGTAATTAGAATTTTAAGGGTATTTCAGAACGCAGATCAAATTAGTATGATCTCATTTTTCTATTCACTTTCCTTTTTATTTTCTTTACATTTGTGAGTCATCTAATATTTATGTTTATTAGTAACTGACTATAAGATATTTTTCCAAACAAAATCTCCAGTGCAATCTGAGTGTTTGATAACTTGTTGGAAATGAGGTTATGATCCTATGAAAACTTTTGCCTGAAGCAATGACTGTTTCCATATGAGTAGTTCTATTGATTTATTCTTGTATAGAAACATATGAAGGATAGATCTGCAAAGTTATATTGTATGTTCATGATGCTGAGTCTTTCAGGGGGATTTCTCTCACAGGAAGACAATACTTTCCCTCAGTGACCTTTCCCCCTACAAGTAATCTGTCACTGTATAATTAAATGAGAAAGTAAATAATGTTATTATTTCTGAGCATGGACACAGTGCACACAGTAACAAATCGGATTCAAAGAATAGCTGATGAGGGGATTTGTGGAGATCCTTGATGCAAAGTTTTAAGTGCAGTACAACCAGATACCTACTCTAAATTGGCTGCCACTGTAATTAAAAGTATAAATGTTTCAAGCTGAATACATCCTATTAGTAAGATTTTAGGAAACAAAAATTTAATTTATTCACATTCGATATGGTCTGTAAATGCCACCATTATATGCTTTCCTCTGGCCTTTGATTAGCTATGGATTAATAAAACTTTTATACCTTCTTTGTCAGCCTCATTTTGAACTCTGTTTTTGCATACTGTTACTATTAAATAAATGAATTAGTGTCCAGAAATGTGTCATGCATATTACCTAGCAGCAGGAAGCATAATACAGTGGTCAGCTCCCCAGGAGCATTATAAATCCTAACACGCTCGGTAACCTGCTCATGTGGACCTATTAAAAGCTTGATGATTTAGTGAAGCAGTATTTGTGCTTAACAATGGAATTTTAGTTAATTCAAAACAAAGTAAATCATTTCCAATTACAGTATTTGAATATTCACAGTAGCTACACAAGGATGTGTAACGCTGCCAAGAAAAAAAAGAAAAGGCAATTCTAAAGGTTGACTGGAGTTTAGCGTTTGGAGTGGTTGTGGTACCGCAGCATCAAATGAGCATCACTGTTTGTAAAACATATTTATTTGACATTGCTGCTTCACTGGAGAGATTATGAAGCTATAGTTTAGAATGGGCAGAACTTTCCAGAGACAGTGAAGACTTCAGTGACCAGAAAGGCTCCTGAAGGTGAGGCAGCTGCAGGAACGGGAGAGCCACGGAGCTGAGGGAGCATTCAAACGGAGCAGGGCTGGCAGCAGAGATCTGAGATCAATTCAATGGCACTTTTTGTCTCTGTGCCTGCACACACCTCAGCAGGGCGTGCAGGGATCTAAAGCTGCAGCTCTTGGGTGGGTGAGAGCATCTGCCAAATTATCCTGGGACTCTGTTGCAGGAAGATGAGGGATTGATGGGAAGGGTCAAATGCCATGAAATGTCTTAGCAGCTTCTGTCACGTGTAGCCAATGTGCTGTGTGTATGTGGATACACACAGATGCACACGATGCTATTTATAGCGTGTGGAAAATTAGGCTGCTCCTTTTGAAGACTGGTCAATGTTTTCCAAATCTGTGTTTTCAACCCAGATTAGAGTTGTGGCTGTGCCCTAAAATGCTGATATGCTTCAAGAAAGGCACTGATTTATGTTTATGAAAACATATTTCTTAAGGCATGTAGAATATAGCCAAATAAACATCATATGAAAGCACAGAACTGCACAAGGAGGACTTATTAACTCTTTCTCTGCTCAGCTGACTTGCACTGTATGGTCCAGACAGAAGGTGGGGGAATAGGTGAAGTGCCAACCTCCAGGAAGATTTTATATCTTAACTTATTCTCATTAATTTTAAAAAATTTATTCAGACAACACTTTCCTTTATGAGTGACATTTGCTATCTTCATAAGTAGTTATATAAACCTGTTGCTGTTAATTTGGATTACATTATTTCTACAAGTGTCTCTCTGACTCTTGCAATTTTCAGGCCTCAATTCCATTAATAATCTTAAAAATATCAGTATTTGCTTCTTGTGGCTTATTGGTCTCAGCATAATAACTCCTAGTTGAAGATGGTGGCAGTCATGTGATATCACCTACTTGTTAAAAAGTCCTGAGGGAAGAAGCTCGGGAATAGATTCATCATTAAAACCAACGCGCTCCTACTGAAGTCAGAAATACAAAGTATCACCCAGTATCCTCAGAAGCTTTCTTAGTTCATTTTGGCTGTTACAGTACCAGATACAGCCACGTGCTGTAGGGCAAATGAACAATCCTCTGCAGAAACAGATCCGTGGAAGATGATGTACGATTTAGAGGAATAAATTAGGACAATAAAGCATGACTATAGGGATGTTAGAAATTATAAAAACTGAGGTGATGATCACTCGTTTAAGAACCTGTTTATATACATTGGAAAAGTTCTGGGCAGGTTCCTGCTGCGTTGTTGGTGTCTCAAAGATAAGGACTGGCACCTGATGCTCAGGGTGCTCAAGGGGCTGCTGATTGCATTCGCAAGTAATTGTCAGCATTTGTGAAAATTGCTGTGGGGGTGTGACCTCATAGGCATGCAGAAGAGTAAGGTGGTTTAGCATTCAAAACAAATTCCAGGAGGTTTATAAAAGTCTTTTTGCTCTATTCTTGCCACCCGTTTTAGGTTTTTTGCTTGTTTGGTTGGGGTTTTTTTAACTTTTCGCTACCCTGAAGCCATCCACTTAGGCAGCGCAATGACTTGGAACAGTCTCTGTTCAGAGATGGTGATAAGGGGAGAGGAAGGAGAGGGTACCGATGTGTAATCACTTTTACGGGATACACCTGGTGGGAGATTCCCTGGCTTTGTGTGGCAGGTGTGGGTGCGGGGGCAGCCTGGAGAGAGAGCTGCGAACAGGAGCGGCCACCCCTGGAGCCGGCATGCCTGCCCCAGGGGGACATGGGCCGGCAGGAAACTGTCCCCGGCTCTGGGGGAAGCGCTCCACAGCTCGCAGGGAATGTTTGCACGGATGCAGGCCTCATGGCCGAGGAGACATTTCTTTAGTGAGAACTTTGAGGCCTTGATCGGAGGCAGAGGGTGAATAACTTCGTTTAGAATTAAGACTGAAACTCGGGTGTGTATCTGAGACTGAGCCTATGCCTGAGTGGTCATGAAGTAATTGTCTGGGATCATGTAGTGCTCAAAGTCGTCTAAAATGTGCTGCCAGAAATTCTGGGAGCTCCTGGAATGTTTGTGACGTAGCTGTCTTTTATTCCTTGATATGTGTGGCCTGTAATGCTGTGTGCTTTCTACTTTGCGCTCTCATTTTCTCGGATCACAAGCCACAGACCATAAGGAAAAGGAGAAAAAGGGTAACTGATATTGGCATGGTGAGGGGAAATCTTTGTTGTGACTCTAACAAGAATTGCTTACTGTGTGTAGCTCTATTTTTCATTTTTAAGTGTTGTATTTATGGACCAGTCTTAATCAGTTCTTAGCATTCATGATCAGTAACATACGTTGATGTGAATACTAAAATTCAAATAAGTTTTAAAGCTTCTGTTGAGGCTTGTTTGCTCCTTCAAAACAGGAAATTACCTGGCCTGAAACCTGCTGAAGAATATGCTGCAGGATGCTTTGCAGGAATATGTATGATCCTTTTTCATTTTAATGAAACTTTACTAATATATGGTTGAAGGAAACAAACACAAATAGGTTCACCCTGGCCAAATGCATTAAATCAAATATAGCAAGTGTGCTCATTATCCATTCATTGTTGTTTCAGAGTTACTCTTGATTGCCTAAGAAATCTTACAAATTAGAAAATCCATCAGTTGGTGCAAAACCTGAATAACACATATAAATAAGAATATAAAATGTATTTCAAGCCCTTAATTTTTTCCTCTTGTGAGAACAAAGCTAAAAGGACTTGCTATACAAATAAAATAAATTGCAGTTTAGTTAAAATATGGTGGATGTGGTCGGAGAATATAGGATTTTGGAGCCCGAGTTCAGTGATAAAGTTTAATGACAAAGGCTCTTAGGGTTTCTAACTACTAATGCTACAACTTTGTCTCTACATAGTACGTGTTATTAAGCCAATATTAAGTTTGTTCTACTGAACTGAATTTTTAAAGACTATTGATGACAGGGCTTTGCACTAGCAGCATTTATTCTGGACTCCATATGATGCATCCACACCCCTCCAGGAACATGCAGGATCTTTCCTCAGAAAGCATACAACTAAAAGCAGGAATCTGGTCTAAACATTATCTCGTATATTCTGGCAACTTTGAGAGAACTGTGGAGATGAAGGTCCTCCCAAAATGCCAATGCAGAGATCCAGTCCTGGTGATTGTGAAGATAGGACTCCGAAATTAAATAGATTCCCATCCTCTAAACTTTTAGAAGTGTTCTTTTTATAGGTCTGCAAAAGCTAAAATCTTTTTAAAAAGTCTCATAAGCTAATAAAGCTGTCCTACCTGCAGAGTTCTTTGATGTCAGATCACTGTGCACTCTGAAGTTCTTGTCTAGCTCATTTATCAAACAGCTCTTTCCATATCTGAACAATCTGGGGACATCTTTCACTTTTCAATAAAAAGAAATGTGCTGTATCTTCAGCAGGAATTGGCTTCAGATGCTCTGGAAATTTCCCAGTGTTCATAGTCATATGACATCTTTCAGTAGGATGTGAAGGGACAATAACTAGTTAATGAGTTGTTTATATATGTCAACAAAGCTAATAAGCTTGAATTCTGCTTTGCATTTGGTTAAACCCAGTGATGCACATTTCTACACCCACCTGTGAAATTTGTGTGATTTTTATCTCTGACTTGCATTTAAGAAAATGGGAGCTGTCCACAGTTAGTGCTCTCCAAACTGAGTTTGTTTAAACCCACTTTTCACTGAATATACAGACATAAATTTTTTTCTTCTTCATACCTTCCATCTACCTAGGTATGTCTTTGTGCATGTGGATGAGCAATTTGTTCCCAGTAGCATAAGGAACATCTGTAAAAAGGGAATATTTCACTGCCAGTGGCAGTATGCCAGGAATATGCCCCAACTCCTGCTCTCAAGGACACAAGTTTGTGCCATAGCTCAGACACAGTGTGCAGGGAAGGAAAATGTAACTCCAGTTTAATGCATATTTACAAGATCCCTGCTCTCTCTGGTGTGGTGTAATGAGTACCCAATGTGCAGTTTGTATCACTGTTAAAGGAGCGCGGGTGGAAACACCAAATGAAAAGAACGTGCTAAAATAATGTAATCTATCCCACAGGGTGCTGTTCTTCAAGGGCTTGGTGATTAGAGGTTTTGTTTTCATGCTGCAAATGTTACTTATTCACATAGAACTCCAGCAGAGAGACTGAGGGACTTACCCAGGCTGTGTTTGCTCAGGAGATGGGGCTGGGCAGGGTTATGTTGTCCATGAAGAAACCCAACACTGAGGAGGTTTGGGAACCTCTTCAGGTTTTGTGGCTGGCTCTGCTTTTGGTCATGTGCATAAATTGGTGTTCTGCAGAGTGGTTGACTTAATTCAGTCAATTTGATTGATAATTAGAACTGACAAATACGAGATCAATGCAAATCATGAGGATGGAAGCACCTGGGCCTGTGAGCCCCCTCAGTGGTAACCACACCTGTACAAAACAGAACTCACAGTTGGTTTCTTCATTTAGACCTTGGGTTTTCAGTGTCTGCCCGTGGCTGTGTGGGCTGGGCAGTGATGCAGTGGGTGGAATGAAGGCGGGCACTGAGCTTAGGCACAGGGCTGGGTGCAATCCCTGCAGCTTTCTTGGCTGGCTTCTGCTCCTGTCCAGAACTGGATGAATGCTTTTCTAAAGTTTGAAGGGCTCTAATGAGATGCTCTTAGATTTGTTGCTGCTGGGTTTTTTTCCCCCAAGCAGCTAAGCAAAGAAACAAAAAATTAAATACTTCGAAGAAAACATTTGATGTGAATTTGCAGGCATTTTGTGAGAGAAATTCAAATTGCAATGAACAGAAACTTGGTTTTGCAGTTGAATTTTTTTCCTTAAATATATCTTTTGTCAGGTGAGTTCCATTTCATTCAGTGAAGAAAACTGAAAAAATATGGTAGTTGGATTTTTTAGTATGTTTTTTCTTTCCTTCTTCCCTCTTTTTTCTCTGGAAGGGTAATGTCTCTGCAGTTAGGAAAATGGACTGATGTCAGGAGATAATTTATCAGACAGTGGAGAAAATCCTGAAGTGTTTGAGGATAGTGGTTAAATTTCTTCAATGTCAAAATATTTTGAAAGGTTTCAGCTGGGAAAAGGGGGTGGTGGAAATGGGAGAAAAAGAAGTTGTATACATTTATGTTTAGGCACAAGATTGAGATGAGAGATGTGGTAAAGTTTGACACAAAAAAAGGAAAATTTTAAATAAACTCAAATAGAATAGAGAATTAATTCAAAACAATCTGAAATATAAATACTCTTTTATAAGGAAAAATAATCTGAGAACTTTTTGTTATTTTGTCCATAGTGTGGTTTTTCAATAGAAGGAGTTTTTATTTTCCCCTTTTTGGTAATAGATTGATGCGATCTCTTTTGAGTTAGGAATGAACACTATTCACATTTTCTGTTTGAGCTGAGATTCAGGAAATCTCAATGACTTGACAGGGATGTCAGAGGCAGCCCAGCAGAGCTTAGGACAGATCCCTTATCTGCAATCTGCATTTGTGCTATTCCAGCTTGTATTCCTTGGGAAGAAACTTTTCATGGTCGTAGCTGGTAAATCCCAGTGACTCCCTTGCTCTGCATGGCCGGCGTGGGAGGCTGGGCTGTGTATGTGTGACAGTGACACAGCGGGGCTGTGTGTGTGACAGTGACACTCCGGACTGTGTCACAGCGTTTGTCACCTCCAAGGGATGTGCCAGCCTGCCTGTCCTGAGCAAATGCTCTGCATCCTCTGGGGNTGTGTGTGAGAGTGACACAGCGGGGGTGTGTGTGTGTGTGTGACGGTGACACGGCGGGGGCCGTGTGTGTGTGTGTGTGTGACGGTGACATGGCGGGGGCTGTGTGTGTGTGTGATGGTGACACTCATGGGCTGTGTGTGTGTGTGACTGTGACACGGTGGGGCTCTGTGTGTGTGTGTGTGACGGCGACACTCATGGGCTGTGTGTGTNATTGATGCGATCTCTTTTGAGTTAGGAATGAACACTATTCACATTTTCTGTTTGAGCTGAGATTCAGGAAATCTCAATGACTTGACAGGGATGTCAGAGGCAGCCCAGCAGAGCTTAGGACAGATCCCTTATCTGCAATCTGCATTTGTGCTATTCCAGCTTGTATTCCTTGGGAAGAAACTTTTCATGGTCGTAGCTGGTAAATCCCAGTGACTCCCTTGCTCTGCATGGCCGGCGTGGGAGGCTGGGCTGTGTATGTGTGACAGTGACACAGCGGGGCTGTGTGTGTGACAGTGACACTCCGGACTGTGTCACAGCGTTTGTCACCTCCAAGGGATGTGCCAGCCTGCCTGTCCTGAGCAAATGCTCTGCATCCTCTGGGGTGACCCTGAAGTGCTTAATGCGTATGTGGTGAATTTGGGTATCTGTCAGGAAGACACAGCGATTTTCAAAGGGATCAACTGAACTTTTAGGGTGGTCAGTATCAGCTGTGCTAAAATGCCAAATCTTTGATATTTCAAATTGTGTTCAACTTCTAATTTCAGGGCATTATTTTTGTTTAGACCATTTCCTCTGCCTGGTATGTTGGCAGCTTGGCCTGCTTCTTTTACTCTTGTGCCTTCTTAAATGTTTGGAAATGTTTGTTTAGGAGTAGCTGCAGCTCTCTATATGCAAATTTTCCTTTAGTTTAACTTATTAATAAATGTCTTTTATCGCCTTTTGAAACCAAAAAGTTAAAAAGGAAAATTTTCTCTCTTAACCTAGAGAAAGTAAGAACACTGTTCTAGTGTTAATTGCTGGAGTGTAAAAATCATAAGTCAGGAATAAAATTCTGAGAGACAATGTCCTCAGTTTTATCACTAATATAAAATCACATTATCTATTAAAAGTGAAAATTTGTGTCTTACAGACTTAAAACTGCTGGATACTGCAACAAAAATCATGTGTGTGTTGGTTTTTATTATTAACTCTAGCTTTGAATTAGAATTCCCTACATTACAGCTTGGAGCTAAACTCTGTTTACAAAACAGTATTTACACTTGACTAATTTTGCAGATCAAACTAATTAAATCAATTAAACTGGTGATTAACCAAATGAAGGCTGATTGCAAAAATTAGTGGGTTTATTTTGGAGGACTGGAAGTAAGCTAATTACTGCAGTGATTACTTGAACCTGGAGTACTCTAAATGTGGTATAAATTGAAACCTCATAGTGAATTAGACTGGGAATTCATTACAGTTTAAAGCACTGTTAATACTATTCAGGCTGCTACTCCTGTGTGAAAATTTCACTCAGTATTTTGTGTACTGATAAACAATCATTTAGTCTGTGTCCTTTTAAGTAACACCAAGCAATTTCACACACTATTTTTTTTCTTGGAGCCAAATCACAAGTCTGTTTTTATGAAAATAAATTTACTAAAACTGTCAATCATATTCCTACACTGTGCATGATGGGAAATGTAGTCCAACCAAGTCTCCCTCCATTGCCATGAAACCAAGTGTTCTGGTCTGGCTTCACGTGGTTGCCACAGCATTTTTGGGGTTGATGTCTTTCCCCGTGTTTGGCATCTCCAGCTCTTGGCTTGGTGCACAGAAGGAATAGGGGTTTGGTTTGCTTGCCCTGCTCATCACTTAACTGTTGGCACAGCACAAAATGATTTGTACTAATCCTAATTTGTTGCATTTCATGCTCATACTTGGGAATGTGGTGCTGTAGAAGGATTTTAGTGCATGAAACAGATCTGTGAGATTACTCGCTCATTTTGTTTGCCAAAGCAAGCTATTCCCTGTAGGATACTTCCCAGGCTATTTCATTCCTCCTTGTTTCGCCAATTAACAACGGAATATAAATGTCTACTAAAAATGACCTATATTATAGAGTTCCTTCAAGCACCTCTCCTTGCAAGGGGGTTAATGAAATTGCACAGAATTAAAATAGAAAGATCTCAAAGAGCTGGAATATTTTGTAGTTTGTGCTTATTGCCTATTATACTTATGGCTATTGTAAACATGTTTTGTTTTAAGCTTGTTTTGTAGGATCTTTCATTATATCCCTCATGCAGGGAGGGGTTCAGTTTCAGTCCTCATTGCTCCAGTGAATCCAGACACTTTAGAGTTATGCTGCATAAGAGGCTTTCACTCTGTATGTTTTTGCACATTTGGATTATTTTCTCATGCAGATGAACACAGGTCCCACTTGTTTAAAAACAAATTTCTGTAGACTCACTCCTTAATTTGTTGTCCTCTAAGCTGTGTCCCACTCTAAGCAAAGCCATACGTAGGCCGTTTGCAGCATTCCCTTCAGAAACTGTTTGCTGGGGATAAGGAAATAGCTACTTAAACAAAAAAATTAATTAAAAGTACAACCATTTCCCCCTGTAGTTGCTTAATTGGCAGTTGTTCATTTTACTGCTGACATTGCAGGGTGTATTTTATCAATGGGAACTTCAGAGATAAAGAAAAGTATCTAAATCTAAAGGTGTTAGAAAAGGTGGAAGGTGCCAATGAAGCCATTTTGCTGGGCAAGTAATCAGAACTGAGATTACTTTCGGGAGCGGCTGAGGAAAAGGTGAGGATCAGCCACGGGAAGGGACTGGAAACTTGGCGGGCCATTGCAGAGGCTCAGCATGAGCCATAGTGATGGCAGGCAGCAGTGGGAAGGATCTCGGCTATTTTTGAGTAGACCTGGGGTGTAAGAGCTGCAGATGTTTCCCTCTGTGTGCACAGAGCACCCGAGGAGGTTTCCCCATGTACAGGCAGGGTCTGGCTCTGCAAGGAGCGCCGAGCACTCGGTTGTCAGCCGGCTGTGTGCGATGAGGAGCAGCCCAGGTGGGAGCCCCGCAGGGGAGAGCGGCGCTGAGGGGGCGAGGTGCGAGCTCGGACACAAAGCCACGGCGGGGGCTGCAGTGAGATGTGCTCAGGGAGCCCTTGGCACGGGAACGAACAGCCAGTGTTCAGTGCTGTGCTGGAGCGGAGCCGACAGCAGGGCTCGTCAAACGAGAAGGGAATGAATGTCCAGGGGGGCTCCCGGGCAGGGGGCATCAGCTCCGGCCTTCCCGCTGCTGGGCACGGGGAACTCGGGGCCTCTCTGCTCTTCTCAAGCGCTGGAAAGCACCTGGTCCCAAAAGTGCTGAAAGGACCCGGGAAGGCAGGCTTTTCAGTATGGCATAGCAGTTTCAGGGTTTTATCTGAGCTTGTCCAAGTAAACTTTCTAAAAAAAGATGTAGGAATACCAAGGTGATTCATATCACTCTGTATAGACAGTTTAAAAAGAAAATTACATTCCCTTGCAGGGTACACACTTCTTGAGCAGATTTCTACTCCTGTAGAAATCACCTTCTCCAAAAACAGTCAGATATGCAAGTTTGTATGTGAAAGTCCAAAGAAAAATAAGCCTGATTTTTTTTTTTTCTCTTTTTTTTAGCAAATACATAATCTTCCATAGCTGCCAGTGCAAGCTACAAATTTCCTTTCTTAGAAAGAGGAGTTTTGTTTATTTGTAGTGGAATTAAAATATGTAAATGCAGATTAGTAGCTGAATGCTTTAAGGGAAGAAACCATATGTGTGAAGTACAAGGAAATGCCAATGCTTGATTGAACACTGTACCAAAATAAAGCACTTTCTCATACTCTGTGCTCATTTAAAATTCCTTATAAAGCTCTCTAAAGCAAAGCAATCTAAATGGTAGATTGTTTTTATAAGCTAAGTCAATGTAACTTGTCATTATTTGAGTAGATTCCCATAACTATCAACTTTTTATTTTCGTGTGCAGTTTTTTAGAAGTTAAATTCTGCAGTATCAATCTGAAGCGAGTTTGCCAGTCTTGGGGAGGTTATACTTCAGTAAGTTTGCCCCACAATGTCCATTTTCAACTATTCTCCATTATTTAATGCTAGAGCAGAAAGAGGATCTCTTTCTGGGAGCTTCAAATGGTTATTATTCATTTATATTGTGTTACCACCTGGAGTGCTCATCTAGGTTGTATATATGTGGGATTTCCACAAGAGCTTAGGAGACAAGTATGTGAAAAGAGAGGAAGCTGAAGGAAAGCATTCATTAACCAACATGACAAAAGGCCTATGAAGTAGCTCCAGTAACCCTGTCTAGAGTAAAATTGGTTAAGAAGGAGGTGTGTGCACTCTTAATAAATTCATCATGTAAAAAATGCATTATTTTTCTCAAGGAGATAGCAATATTATTCAAAACATGCTAAAGTGGGCAGGATATCCCAGGAGTAATTGTGAATTATTAGGTCATAGGGACCTCATTGCAAACTATTTGCAAAACTTAATTGGTGTAATAAATAAAATATGCATGCAAATTAGACTACTTTCTGAATTAAAGGAATCTGTTATCCAGCATTGCAAAGATTCATCCTAATTTAATAGGTTTTATATACAGTTTGAGATGGCCATGTTTCATATTTGTCCTGAAAAAACTAGCTGGTATTTAACTAAGCCTGAACCAGCCAACTAGTGGCATGTGATAAATGTCAGTGGGTAATGCAGGGTATCACTGCCAGGGTGACACCGGACTCCAGTGTGAGTGTAACAGTATCTTATTTAATTTAGTACAGAGAACAAAGTGGCTAAGCAAGGTGACAAAATTAACAGTCCTATTTCCTTTATTCTGTCAAAAAAAGACTCCTTCAGTACTGAGGCTAGAAATACTAGTAGCTTTGAAGGTTCTATTTGAAGCTCTGTTATTTATTGATTTATTTTCTATTCATATTAGAATTCTAGTAGTGGAAAGAAGAGAACCAATGAGTGTAGCTGATTTCATTACCCTAGATATAAAACAGGGAGTCTGTAGTCATGTAATGACTTTGTATCCTAAAGCAAAATCTGAAAGAATCAAAGTGAAGAATCTCTTAGAATAAATATAAATAGATGGATATGAAAAAGGAGTTAATATTCTCTGTTTAATATCATTGCTAGACTCAATAACACTGTCTTGTCATCAGCCCCAAATCAAGTATTGCATCTGCTTTTTTAAAGCAGTGGATTGAATGAATACAAATGTCTTGCTGTTGTCACTTGGGATAGCACTTCATACATCCCATTTTCTAGCCTCTAATTATTCCATTTGTAGACATGAATGCCATTTAGATGTAAGCTAATTCAGCATGGTAACTCAATTAGATTTGTACTGACTAGGATTTATGAAACATCAATGGATTCTTGGTGAGACCAATGGGACTACCAGTTATTTATCCCTAAGTCTTACTGATACTGCCTCTCAGGAGCTCAATTAAACACGCCAGTGATGAGAATATTTTGTAACAGTAGTCTTTCACAATTAGTCTAAGATTTTTGTAAAGCATATCACATGTAAGGCAGGGCATCATGTATTATGCAACACAAAGTTCTCATCTGACTAGTTCATGATGTTGAAAGGTAAAAGAAATTCCCGTCATTGTGGTGTTGTTGTAATTAAAGAAACAAAACTCAAATTGAGTTCATAGAAAGTATGATGAAAATTCTGCGCGGCTGATTGAAAAAGTAAAACTCAAACTATATTTATAAAATAGCATCTGCGTCTTGCAGGCTACAAACAGGTTTCTCTACTAACGTAGGTCCCCTGGAAACCATGAGTTCCTTGTGTGGGTTTAGAGCTCTCATTGCACTTGATCCTGGGATCACTTTTTTGTTCCAGTTTTGAGAAATAAATTCAGTGTTAGGAACTCTCACTGAAATTGTGGATCTTAAACGATGGGAAGACACTGCATGAGTAAATCTGCATTTATTGTCATTAGGTGTTTAAACTCTCAGATCTCAACAATAAAGTGCTGTGGAATTAGTCATTAGTAGGAACTGAATTATCATTACCAGACAGTATCAGAGTCTGCAGTGAGCAAAGAGACTGTTGGAGGGTATTATTTAATTCTTGCTAAGACCCAAATTCTGGCGGAAGAGGTGTTTGGGACTCATTGTGCTTTCCACACTGTCCTGTAGAGTGAGGAAGTGAACTGCTGCAGGATTGGGATTTTATGTCGGCACGTGGGAGGAGTGGGCGGCGGCATCTGAAATTGGTGTATTGGGGGTTAAAAGTCTTGGCAGCTTTGCATGGAGGGATGGACTGTAGTTCTTGCAAGTGCAGACTGAAAGACTTGATCAGCCAGCTGTGCTGCACAGCTAGGGACACCAGCAGGCTAAAGGCAGGTTTGTGCATGGCCAAAATACAGGTTTGTGCTGACTGGTGTCATGGCTTAGCCCCAGCAGCCACTGCACCCCCAGTAGGGTGGGGGAGTCAATTGGAAGGACAAAACTGAGAGAATTTGTGGGTTGAGGTAAAGGCAATTCGATAGGTCAAGCAAAAGCTACCCAAACAAGCAACACAAAGTAAATAATCCATTCACTACTTCCCGTCAGCAGGCATGTGTTCAGCCCTTTCCAGGGAAGCAGGGTGTCCTCACGTGTAACTGTCACTTGGGAACACAGGTGCCATCACTCTGGAAGTCCCCCCTGCCTCCTTCTTTGCCCCAGTTGTGCTGATGAGTGTGATGTATATTCTGGAACATCCCTTCAGTCCCCTGGGGTCAACTGTCCTGGCTGTGTCCCCTCCCAGCTTCTTGCCCACCCCAAGCCTCCTTGCTGCAGGGGCAGAGTGAGAAATGGAGAAAGCCTGGACACTGTGTAAGCTCTGCCCAGCAGTAGCTAAAACATCTGTATGATATCAGCACTGTTTGGTGACAAGTCCAAAGCACAGCACTGCACAGCTGCAGTGAAGAAAATGAACTCTAGTCCAGACAAAACCAGTCCAGCTGGGATATGGGGATATGGCTGGTGCTGTCTGGCATTGTTAGAGTCCCTTTGCTTTGCCTCTCGTTTATGCTGGGAAGTGTGATGGAGGAAATGTCTGGCAGTGTTGCTGCCCAACTTACCTTAGAAATATTCTCCCACTTGGCTGCCACCTAAAAGCAGAACAGTGCTAACTTCAAATCAATATTAAACCCTCTGTACCTCTATTGAACACACTCAACTTTTGCTGAACAGTGCAGGAAAACCAGCACAGGGATTTTTGCCTAAACATTTTCTTTCTAGTAGGTAAATTACATATTCTTCCTGCAGATTAGACATTGACTAATCAATGTACATTGATATGGCCCAAGTATCTCCAAAATCATCTGTGTGTCTTAAAACACTAAACCACAGGGCAGCATGCTCAGTCTGGTGGGCTGTAGGCTTTTGCAGGTGAAATGCCAAGGGTAACGAAGCAACATTTAGGCATTGCAGTATACATCACATGAGGAATGGATAGGTCATGCTAACCTATTAGCTATGAAATTATATTGAATTCTGTGTGCTGAAATGCTGTCTCACTTCTTCAGACTATTTTGTCATATGATAAATTTGAGTCTGTATATTCCTAAAAGAGCTGTGAACAAATTTTCAGGTATGGTTGTTCCCTCACATCCTCTTCAGCTTTTTATGGTACTACCAAAATGGAGCATTTGTAGAAGGGAGATGTATTAGGGGACACTCAGATGCAAGCTGATTTCCTGTGCCAGGCACTCTTAGGCTCCCTGACTTGGAGCCTTGCTCCCACGTTGGTCAGAATGTTGTAGCTGTTGATGGCTTGGAAGGTGGCTGAGGCCACTTTCCTCTAGGAAATATTGGCAGCCTGCAGGACTGAATGTTAATATGTCAGCTTATCTGGCATGGTGGCTGCTGAGAAATGAACATACAAAAAACTTCTTTTACATGGAATTACATCATGGGAGGGTGGTGTTTGAAGGGGCTGATTGTTGAAGTGCATTGTATGGATACTGGTTTTCTGTACCATGTGCCATTTCTTTCATCAGATTTACAATAACGTGAATGTCCTACTCTGTCACTCTGCAGTTTGTACTGTTAACACTCCACTTGTGTTCCTCAGTGCTAGTAGGATTCTGTATTTTCTACCTGTTCTGAAAGCTGAGCAGATTTGTGCTTAAAACCAGCTGGTTTTAAGTGTCTTTCAATTTAAAAACCATCCTGATATTCAAATATTTTCAGCCTATCATTCTTACTGAATTGTTGTTTGTCCTGGTTTAGGACAAATCAGGGGAAAACCTCCAAAAGGAACCCCCTAGAAAATAAACCTCCACCACCCCTTCCCCCAGTTCTGGGTTTGGAAAGGAACTCGTTGGAGGAAAAGTGGAAAAAACCTGTTTATTGATAAACAAACAACAACACTCCCCAACACAAGGAAAAAGCAGGTGATACTTGTATCCTGTGAAGGGGAGGGCGCAGAGCTTCTTTCTCAGACTCCGGAGATCCCAAATCCAAGTCGGGTCCAGAGCCGGATGATCTTCGGGGCGGGGGGAAGGGGAAAGGAAGGGAAAGAAAAGGGTGGGGGGGGGGAAGAGGGAAAGAGAAAGTGGCAGCGACAGAGGCAAAAACGGCCGAAGGCAAGAAGCCGCCACGGCCAGAGAGCAGGAAACAGCCGCAGCTAGAAGCAAGCAAAGCAAGCAAGCCAGCAAGCCAGCAAGCCAGCAAGCCAGGAAGCAAAGCAAGCCAGAAGCCCCGGCCAAAAGCGAAAGCCCCCGGCAGAAAGTCCCGCCCCTCCCAAACAGCCCGCCAGGGGGAAGGGGGGGCAGTGTTAGACATAACAAACTTCACGATTTGGGATACAAAAATACGTCAACCCAGTACATTGTTTAAAAGCAATATAATAAAATAATTATTCACTTGCCAAATAGTTTTCAGAGGATCCTATCTGCTGTTTTAATTCTTGTTGTTGCTTTCACATAGGATCAGGCCAGTATCTTCTCACACTGGGAGAACTCATCATGGCTCCACATCTAAGAATGAATTCATTCCTAAATTAATAATAGATTTCAGTTACAGTGATTTTTGTGCAAAATAAAGTATTACTAATCTTAGTACAGAATAGTAAAAATCTTCTAGTAAATGTTTGGTGTGTTGGAAGATATTTTTGTGGAAATGTTTTTTTCCAAAAACTCTGCTCTTTTTAATAGAGGTATGCTTGGGAGAAGAGAGCTCTAATTAAAAACAAAAAAACCAAACGCCACAAACAAACTGTGTCAAAATCGAATATTTGCATCTTCTTATTTTAAAATACTATCTTGCACATAAATAGAATTAGCTGGAGAACAAGGAGTCAGTTAAAGCATTATTTTTTTTTACACTTTAAGCCAAACCTGTTCCAAAAATATCCCAAGAACATTTGAAAACATACGTGTTTTGGGTAGAGAGAGAAGTGCTGGTGAGTCTGCACAAAATCACCTCAGTCACTTTTCTTGTTGGCAAACTCAGCCAAGAGGCCGGGCTGGGGCTTGGCACCTGAGCCGTGGTGCCCAGATCGACTCTGGCTTTGCAGGTGCACCTCGTGCCTGGGCAGCAATGCCCAGGGAGCACTGAGCCACTGCAGGGCAAGCTGGGAACTGCTTGGCATTTTACTTTGTCTTCACCCCAAGAGGTTCACTTTCTGAGGTGAACAGCACAAAAAGAAGAGAGGAGGAGCAGAGACACCAAGGAATCCTTGGCCCTCTTTGTGTCCTATTCACAAGGAAGCTTTTCCTCAGTCCCTTCCTTTGACTCCAACTCACTCCTCGTCCTTTTCACTTCCATGTCTAATGATCTACATTCTTCTATTCAGCACCTATAATTTTATCTTCTTAGGGAGCTGAAGGCCTCATTTAAACACTGTAACTACTCTGAATCCCCAAAACTGACCTCAAGCTTCTGCTAGTAGTTTTTTAGTCATACTGATGGATTTGTAGTTGTAGTGCAGAGGCAGATACACAACTACAGCTTTTGCATAAAACTGAAATCATTCTAGAATCAGGACTGGGACACCCAAAGAAGACACGTAGCTTGTCTTCTCTCTCAAGTCTGGATCAGCCCTACAGAAGTCATTCCTGACTGATTTTTGTCTACACTGCTTTTAAACCTAGATAATTAAGATGCACAACATATTCCAGTGCTAATGCTAATATTTAATTTTCCTGCTGAAGTACATGACTAGTTTTTCTTATTACCATCATCATGGATGTGGGGGAAAATAATTTCCTTAGTAGCAGCCTTTAGCTCTCTCCTGTGAGAAACCTCTTCTACAGGACAAACAGAACCCCAGTTTTTGAGTTTTCCCCAATGGGATTTGCTTGCTCTAATGTTATGTTATATCTGGTTGTCTTCCTCTGGGTTTATTTCCATTTAGTCTACATGGTTTTTATTTGGTAAGATTACTTTGAATTCTGTTCCTTGAGAGCATTCACAGTCCTTCCCACCTTGCAGTAGATTTATAGGCATGCTGTCTTGTCATCCAAATCAGTAGTGAAAGTATGGATTGATACTAATGCAGGAGAGAAGCATGGAGAGCCCAACCTGACAGAGGAGTTTGACACAGGAACACCAGGAATTGCTCTTGAGGGTGATTTTCTACCTGTTTTAGAGTTCACTCTTGTCCTGGTTTTGGCTCATAAAGAGTGAATTTTCTTCTTAGTAGCTGATACAGTGCTGTGCTTTGGATTCAGTACAAGAGTAATGTTACTAACACACTGATGTTTAGTTGTTGCTGAATAATGTCTACACTAAATCAAGGACTTTCCAGTGCCTCATGCTCTGCCAGTGAGCAGGCACACTGTGTTGGGTGGGGGGCACAGCTGGGAGAGCTGACCTGAACTGGCCAAAGGGATGCTCCAAGGTGTGGAATGTCACACACTGACTGAGGAGTGCTGATTGCTGCTCAGACAGGCTGGGTGTCAGTCAGTGGGTGGTGAGCAACTGTCCTGTACATCAGCTCTTGCTCTTGGGTTTTGTTTCCCTCTAGCCCTCCTTTCTGTTGTTTTAGTTAGTAAACCATTCTTATCTCAACCCATGAAGCTAAGTTCCTTTTTAATTCTCCCTCCCACGGGGTGGTTGTCCTGTTGCAGAAGGATGTTAGATTTGTGAAAGCAAATAATGACAAATCTTACACTCAGCTTGTGTGTGTAAAACTGTAAACTTGCTGGTGATGTTCAGAGAAGCACAGCTGCAGCTGTGCTTTTCTGACTGCTACCATCAGTTCAGAATCCCCAGAATTGCAGTGATATGGCTCAGTATGAGCCCTGTATCTTTGGTCCTCAAACTGGGGCTTTGACCTGAGGACTCTTCAGATGCCTTCTGTCCTGTGTACCCGATATGGCACTCTCAGGAGCACAGGCAGCAATGAAATGGTGCTGCTTGTAGAGACAAGGAATGGGGAGAAAGACCCAGTTGGACTTCTCCTCACCTGCTGCATAAAGTGACACCAAATGACCTGAAGAAGTTTCCTCAATTGCTATTTTCCCTGCAAGCCAGGCCCACCCTCATATTGCAGCACTCCAGCAGTTTCAGGTGATTGTTGCTCCAATGAGGTGTTTCATGCCTGGAATTATTTCTTTGATGGAAAAAATGGAGAGCAGGACCAGGAACAGATGGTTGATAATGACATCTTAATTCTAGAGAGAATGAAAGTGCTATTTCATTATGGAGTGGTATATTTAAATTGCCTTCAGGTGTTAGTTTAAGAGAGTAGAGGAAGAAAGAAAAGTTAAAAAGATTTTTAAGATTTAGTAAAAGGGATAGATTGCTACAAATCAGAGCTAGTAATAATGCCCTACAAACCTGTCAGATTGTAGTAATGTGACAAGTGCTTGCTAAAGGGAATCATTGCCCCATGTATGGTGATGGACTTGTTTCACTTTGATGAATCAACTGGTTTGAATTATTAGAAAAATGAAATGTTTGCCCTGGTTCAGAATTTCCAAATGCCCCTTCAGGATAAAAGGACATGCTTTATGTCTCTTTAATAATTTGAGAATCAATTTTATGCTATGCAAAATTCTCTCTCTTTAAAGCACTAACATACACTTTAAAACAAATTCATAGTCCAACTGAGTTTGGTGACTAATAAGCTTCATTTAAGGTATTTCTTTCCTCCTGCTAAACTTTGCTACAAACTGGACTTCTTTTAGTAACCATCTAATCCTAAAGGTTTATTATGACACTTTCAGTAAGCAGAATCCTGGCTGATAGAAATGTTGACATAAATTAGGATTAATCATTCTAATTCCTTTTTGAATTTATGGTATCTGTGTATGAGAGATTGGAAAACTATCAATTCAAGACCTGTGTGGTAGAAAAGCCACACACTGACATCTTTCTTTCTGTGAAAGATGTCATTGAAGGGCTGTTATTCTGTTACATGTGTCATCTAAAATGTGTGAAAGATGAATAAAGATCCATACACAAACACTTTCGATCTGTTTGTATGCATTTGAGGAAAAGCTCTCATAGATTTCTTAAAAATACACAAATTAATATTGCTTACTTTTCAGCAGGGGTAAATTAGGGTCTTTGAGACCTTCTTAGAACAGTCTGGAGTTAAATAATATGCATGTTTTTCATTTTACTATGATGAATGCAAAGCTATTAAACAACCTTTTAAAGAGTTGGTGTAATTATCTGTAAACAGTAATGTTACAAAAAAAGGTCAAGTTGTCCTGCCATTAGAAGTTTATGGATATAAACTGGATTTATGTTGCCATAAAATGGGCACCGACTAACTAGATTAATTCTACACAACTAAACCAACTGTAGTAATATTTAGAAACAATAAAGTGATACCAATTAAAGCAATTTTATTTTTTGTGTCATATTGATTAATGGTGCACTAAAATTAACCAAAGACCTTAAAATCAGAATGGTTGCAGGAGGCATCCACATCTCAGCATTATTACCAACAAGAAGGAGCAGTTAAGGGAGATGGCCCTGCAATAGTATGAATATTTAATTAATAATTAGTCATGTAATTTCTCCTCAGGAATTATTATCCCTCAAACTGGTTTGTGAATTTAATTATTAGCAGCCTTTTTGTTTCCATGTCCCCTCATTACTGTCAGGATTGATGTAACATAAACTTCATTAAAAATTAAAGCAAGAGTCTTAATTACAAGGCTACCCTGACTGAAGTCAGAATTAGCCAAGTCAGTGATGTGCAAATGAGTGCATTATTTAAGAAACATGCTGGAAGTAGTTATGCTAATGTGGAAGGTTCACAGTAGCAGACCTTTTCACTTGCAGTTGCATATTCATTAAATGCACTATGCAAATTTAATGTAGCAGCCTTAGTAATGCGTTGTTAATTTATTCAGATTTATTGAGTAGGACTTAAAAAAATGTACAAATTTAATTACTCTATCTGCTAGAATGATATTAGGAGAGATAGTGGAGGTTTAAAATGTGTTGATCTGGATTACTGCAGTTTGATGGAGGATGTAGTATCAAAGGACACAATTTTGATAACTAGGCTTGAAAGAATATTTGATTTACTTATAGAATGATCTAAGAAATCACTAAAATTGCACATGCTACTTCCCAATAGGAAAGTAAAAAAAAAGTCTCAGTTGTATTAACTTAAGAGCTGAAGCAGTGCTGAGTCCACAGTCTAATGGATGTAATGATCCTACTGAGACCAGTAAAGGTTATCTATGGAGATCTATGGGAAGCAAAGTGTCTTTGTGGAAAGTTCACGGGTTGTTACGAGTTCCTCGGCGGTGCTGCTGCTCATCAAGTTTAACAACAGGAATCCTGTCACTTTGCAACATTACTGGGAGCACACGGTCATTTGTTAGCACTGGCTGATATGAAGATTCAATTTCTGTTTTTCTTTTTACTTTACAGTCTGCAAAAAACCCCAACACGAAGACTGCAAATTTACCATTGTGGAATAATTCTCTCCTGGTACATTTTTTCCCTATGAAAGCAATACATACGGGGGAAAAAAACCCTATATGATTGCATTGTAGTATTCACTTTGAAACCTATCCAAAATTATTTGGTTTTCTTGTGGAAAGACTCATGCCAGCAAGTGTGACCCTGTTACCACTGAGGAAGAGAAAAGCTGAGCTAGAACAATTTGTTTTCAAATGTCTTTGATTCTCCCTCATGTAACAATTCCCATATTTTTTTTTCCCACCTCATGTGTGGTTTCAGAAAAGTAATTGCTACAAATGTGTCTTGTGCTTTTTCAGTAATCAACTTCATAGGTGGGTATCTGTGAAAGTTCAGACAATTTTCAGACACTTGTAAGGGCTAAAGCCTGGGCTGCTTATCTGGGCAATGAGAGTAGAAAGGACTCCCTCTTGCCAGGTGTGATAAATCCTTGCACATTCTCCCCACTGTGGGCTTGCCTGCTTTGCTCACTACTGGATTGTGGGGAGACATCCAGGCTGTGTCAGGCCACTGCCTTGGTACTTTGAATAAGTGACTTCTGTTCCCTTGAAAAGGTCTGATCCTGCCTCCCCTGTAAGGAAGCAGTGAACAGTCCACATGTTTATTCCTATTCACTGTTAAAACTTAGAGTTCTCCTGGCTGCAAGTACCTGAGTCTTCAGGTCCAAGTGCTAGTGCTGGGCACAGCCAGGTCTGTATTATGAAGCCTTTGGGTAAAGCTCATCTGAGAAGTTCTTTTTCTTCTGCTCTTGACTCTTGCTCCTGCTGTGATGAGGCTGCTGTCTCATCTGTCTTCTGAATAACTCTGCAGAAATTAACTTGACTGTTCACTTTTAAATCATTAAAAAGCAGCTGCCATTTGAAATAATGATAACAATAAAAATAATCTGATGTACCTTCTTGAGTCTGCATGGGTTTGTTTTACAAACCAACTAAATCCCTAACACCTTCCTCATCTTTTCACTTTCCCTGTGCTTTACTGGTCTAGGCCAGTGACTTTTTTTCAGCCAAACCTGATCCAGCTGAGAAATGCTCTGTTGCTGGGATATGAGCTGGCACCATAGGTTTGACATGGAAATCACTGGATAAGGGAGACAAGGGACTACTCTTTCTGTCACACTGCCACCCTCGGTGCATGCCATAGTGCAGCCTGAGAGGACAGGAGCCACTGGCACGAGGGATGGAAACAAGTGGTTGGACACCAAGTCAGGAGGGTCCTTTTGTGGTGACTCTCCTGTCAAACATGGAATGTTCCTACAGCTTCTCTGCCTATGTCTTAGGCTCCTTTCACTGCTAAATATTATAATTCAGACTCCCTGTCCATGTTTTTTAACCCATTCAACAATACATCCTGTTTTTGCTAGCTGGCTTGAGGAATCTGGAGAAATCTGTCCATCTCCTTCCCTCTGCTCTCCTCGTAAACAATTGGATCTGTTAGGTTTGGGTAAAAAGCTGACTGCCCAACGTATCAATTTTGATTTTCCCTCCCTGCAGCAAACACCTTTCAGATAAACTCTTTGGCTCCAGAAAGTAGCAATCTTATGACTGCTGCACAAAAAGGATCTATAGGAAAGTATTTCCCTCCCCTGCTGTCAGGCCTCTCCCCTGGCACACACAAGGCAGAGCCTGTAGCACTGTAGGTCAGTTCCTCTCGTAGGTCGTTGAGGCATTGCCTGGATGTGCGCACACACAGCCCAGGCTTTCTGGAAGTGTTCTGAGGAAAATTTATCCTCTTTGCCCAAACAAGGATCTATGCAGTATCCTACACGTTGCAGGAGTGTTGTTTGAAAGGCATTCATGGTGTTGTAAGGCCTTTCATAGTGTGGCCTCTCTAAGTCAGAAAAATCAAGAGGGGTGTGCTGCACCATAGAGAGATTCTCATTTCACACACACTGTACTGGAAATGACTCAGTAAATTCACATTCACTCTTCTTTAACATGTTTATCCAGTCATTGGAAATTTCTTTTTTCTGTTGAAAGCATAGGCTGGCTTATTTGAAATAGTTTGATTGCAGTGAAGTCTTAGAGCTGTGCCTTCATTGTGTGGGTGGGGAGATAAAATGATATGCAGCGTATCCTTGGAACAGTTGAATGATTAGGCACTTACATCTGTTTAATTAAACAATGAGCTTCAACCTCTGTTTAATTAAGGCCTAGCTCATTTCAGTTGTGGTCACATGCTGGGAGTTATAACACTTCTGTAATTCAAATCCAAGGCTATAACAGAAATAGGCTGGTCTCCTTTCCATCCTTAATAGCCAGTGGTGCACAGCACAAGGCAAAGAGATGATCTGCAGGTGAACAGTGTAAGAATTTAGGTGTCATCAGGGAAAAAGGTTTGTTTAAGGTAAGAACTGGGTCAGGTTTGTTTTACTGAAATCCTGTGAAATCACCAATCCTGTTGGGTGATGGGGGAAGTGAAGGCTAACAAGTATCATCCATCAACAGAGTATGTTGTAGTCTGGCTTTAGCCCCAGAAAGTCTTGCTTCCTTAACTTAGTGTCTTAAGAACTTTGCCCACAAGGCTGTGGACCTTGTATTTTTCATTATAATTCTCTGAAAGCAAACTTCACTATGAAAAAAATGTAAATGTCTTGGGTTTTTTAAAAGAAAAAATAGGATTTGAGACACACAGACTGGGACTAAGATTTGAGAACCTTGCTGTATCCCATTTAGCAGAATTCACAAAGGAATTTGGGTCTGATCTGGTTTCCTGTGCTCTGGGATTGCCTGCCAGGCAGTGGACTCTCCTTTCTCTGTCTCAGTTATGAATTTGAGACACAAACCTTGGTGTGTAGGGAAATTCAAGCCAGTGTTAACCAACAGGGAAAGAGGCAGCAGCTGAACAGAGTGTTCTGTAGTGTTCTTACAGTACTGAGCTGGGAAAAGGAAAGAAGAAATTTGTACAGAAATATAAGAAATACAGGAAGTGTTACAAATTTATTGAAAGGGACTCAGAAAAGCTATTCTTGTGATCAGACTTACAGGTCTAAGTATTCAGTTCAGGTTGGTTGGGAATTCCAGCTTCCTTGTGACCTGTTACCTTGAAGAAGCACGAAGAGATTATGTTGCAGTGAGTAAATGTGGCTGTTTCCACTTTAATTACCTTGAGCCTATCCTGGAATATTTGGGGAAACTGGATTAACTTTGAAACGAACATGGAGTTTGCTCATCTTGTGTTTATCTTGCACATATCTGAAGTCCTGGTGAACCCAAAACCTGATCATCTTCCCCTAGCACCACATGAATAACACCACAATTGTATCATGCTTAAGATTTACTCTATTCCATGTCTGGTGAGAAGGGAGGAACCCCTAAATGAGTAAAGCAAGTCTCAACTTGGACACTCAGGGCTTCCAAGCACTGCTGAGTTTCCAAGCTAAACAAGGCAGAGACATCGTTGAGTGCCTGCATGTGCCTGTGGCAGTGAGGAGTCTTGTGGCACTGCTTGGTACTTGTGCCTCCAGGAAAGGACAGGATTTTGGTGGATGCCTTTTCACAAATGTGCCAAGGTTTAGGCTACTGAACTTGAATTTTGAAATAAGCAGCTAGTTTTCAAGCAGGTAATTTTTTACTAAGATAAAATACTACTCTTTTTAAAAGCATTTTCGTAATAAGCAATTTAACACACATAGGTTTGATTTTGGTAAGTTGGTCTGTGTATGTAGATATAATCAAAACAGCACCTTTGGTTAGAGAATACCAATCATTCATCTCAGATGAGAATTGTAAGGACTAAAAGCAGCAAGAATTTTGGCTGAGATGGTCTCATGTTCTGATCCACATGGTTACTGTAACTAACACAATAGCTGAAGCATTGCTCTGAGTGGGTTTCTTCTGTATCTACCTGCTGTTTCTTCAGTCTCTCTCTGTTGATGTGTGGTAGCTGCTAACAGGGACGAAGGTATAAGGTTATGTTGCCTTTGCAGTGACACTCTGTGCGTTTTGTTTGCTGCAGTTGTAGGAGCAGCAATCCAGGTGGGGCACGTGTGTAACCTGCCGCTCCTCAGTGACAGCCATTGCCAGACTGTCCCTGTTGCTTTACAAAGATGATACACAGAAAATTGCAGTTATTGGCTTGTGACAGCAGCATTATTTTACTGAACCTTAAAAGAAAAAGAGATGTGGCTTTCTTGTTCAACGACCATGTGTTTCAGTTTCTTGCTGTAACTTTAAAAGCACTGGGTTAGTCTGGACCCTGGGCAGGCAGAGCAGCTGAATGCTGTATCCTCCGTGGGGATAATGTAGCCCAGTGAATAATGGCTCTGCTTCTGTGGGTCTTATTCTTTGTTGCAGATTAAATTAGTTTAATCAACCTCACGTGTTTGGGCAGCCTCTCATCTTCCTGCTTCTCTCTGCTCTCCATCCTCCACCTAGTGCATTAACTGGAGGACAAATTTATGATCTCATTAGTTTTGCATATTGGTTCACTTAGGAGCTTAAAAATGTCATTCAACTTCAACCTGTTATGAAAGCATTTAATCCATTGGAGGCTACTCAGGTGTTTCTGAGCCATCTGACAACTCAGACATCCTGAGTAATGTAAAAGTTACATAAAAAATGGACTTTGTACAGGTACTTCTGATCAGCAGGATCACTGCAGGTTCTAAGCTGGGCTTCTGGAGGGGTGTTCTTGGCTGTGCCGAGCCTCACTCTGAGTGTGTTCAGATGTGCTTCCCTGCAGATTCACAAATTCCATGAGAGCGGGCCGGCATGGGGATGAAGTGAGGCAGCTTCTCCCTCTGTTGGCTTAGGCCCTGCCTGTTCCAGTTCTTGTTGTTCTCTCTGTGTATTTTACAGCACTTTCTGCAAAGCATTGGCTGTCCCTCCTTGATTCTCTCCCAGGTCATGCTCTGAGCTCCTGCTGCAGGTAGTTCTGGAAGGTGACTGACTGCTGGCACCCCTGGTGATCCCTTCCTGTGCAGCACACCACTGCTTTCCGTGGCACAGAAGGACAGCTGTTGGTGCTGGAGCTGCGGTTTGTTTGGAAAAATCTGTGTTTCTGAGCAATTTCAAGAGTTGAGTTAAATCTTCTGAGTCATCTTTTTATTATCTTGTACCAAATGTATCCTGAAGGAGGACTCTAAGAGTCTTGCTGCAGGAATCTTCCTGATACATCTTCCATTCCACTGCCAGCCTTTTCCCTTCATGCCAACTTTGTAAGTGAATTTTTAACTTGAGAGAAGGCCTTGTGTAGACGGAGAATAATCTCCTGATGCAGTTCTTGACAGCACTAATGGGTTGGGATATTCTGGGATAATGCTGCACCTTATGCTTCCTGCTGTTTGAAGCAATTATTTTTCATGTAAAATGTGTTGGTCCTACACAGGGATTTTTACAGGTGTCTTTGTATCCCATGGCAAAGATTTGAGGCCTGGTGCTACTTTTTCTATGTCATCGTCATAATTCCAACATAGATAAGCTATTTTGGGGGCCCCTTTTCTGTCAAGTCTTTGGAATTTACAGTCTGTCTCCCTTGCCCTCTTTGTCAGACACTAAGGCTCTCTTGCCTTAACTGAAGATGACTTGCCATATGGTAAAGTGGGTTTGTTCTCTATTAAGTGTTTTTAATTGCAGTATGTTTACAAAGAGCTCTGTAAATACTTACATATCTGATGCAGCTAGAAATTAGTTTTATGCTGGGTTTTCCTGGGACTATTCCAAATGATGCTGTTCAGAGAAGTTAAATTGCATTTGCTGCCATTCACTGCTTAATGACAGCATGCCCAGCATGGGGCTGGATGGCATCGTGCCTGCCATGCATCCATAAATAAGACCTCAAAAGGATTACTTCAAATGATATAGGTGAGCAAGCTCCCAGTGAGGTCTGGCAGGAATGCCTACTCTGGTAGCACTAGTGAAATTACTTGTATGATTTAAAGCCAGAAACTCAGCCAATGTAATTAATTTTAAACTCTGTTGATTGTACTAGGATTTTACATTAATTTTTTTAAGTTGTCCCAGTATGACTGCTGCACATAAACAGAGTCTGTCAGAGCTTTTTCAAGGCTGCTTACTGCCCTCCCTGAAAAGTTTAATTTGAGGAAGAGATTATTTTCTACTCTTGGGAAGCCCGAAATGATGCTTCAGACTTGCAGAAACAATGTTTATGTAAAGACCTCAGGCACTGTAATACAGATTTTCATGTAGAACTGGTGTGTAAAAGCCTACTACGTATCTTAAATGTCTACAGATAAGTTACAGACATGAAGTGTGTGTATGCCAAGTCGGCGCAAAGCACCCCAAACAGGAATTGCAACACAAAGAAGAAACTGTATTATGTGAAGTGCAAAGAATTCTCAGCTGGATGAAATCAGAGAATGGGCTAAATTTGTTAGAATACACATTGGGTAATTACACAGTTGTCAAAATACTTATTAATCATGCCTGAATCCTATGAAAACCTTTTCTAAATGTTCTTGGGGGAAAAGCAGAAAATCTCAAGTTATCCAGGGAAACTTAATCTCTGTAACAAGTAGAGAATATTCCACTCAAATTCCTATTCAACAGACTAAGTTCCATTTTGGCAGCCAAGTTGTTTGCCTGCTGTTCAGCCCAGGTACAGGTGTTTAGAATAATTTCTTTCACAAGTATCATCTGCATGGAAGGAAAACTTGTCCTCAGCAACATCCTGCGAATCATACCTGCATTTCTTCTTTATCTTCGCTGAGCTGTTTTGAAATGCAAGTGAGACCAAATTCAGACTCTTGGGCAATGCTGTCTTTGGTTTTAGCTGGCCCCCAAGCTGTCCTGAACTTCTCCATGAATATTCTTTAGAGACTGCAGACATGAGAAACACCGTGAGCCTGTTTTGTGTTTCCTGAGGCCTTTGGAGTATCTATGCCCAGCAGCACCAAGGTGGGAAGGGCTATCAACAGTTGGATAAAAGTTCTGCTGGGAAAGGGCTCAGCCTGCAGCTACAAGTGTTGGAGTATGATATGGGAAAAGTGTGTGAGGAACTTCCACTGCTGCTTTTGGAATCATTTTGTGTTGCTTCTTTTACATAAGTAGAACTAAAGTGCACTGGATCCTTTGCAGACCGATTACAGGTCTTTATTTGCAAATGGAATGTGCTTCCCCTATCATCTTATTCTTGGACTTAAAATGTGTCATATCAAAACAGGTAATATTTAATGTAATGAAATCTTTAATTTTTGTGTCTCTGTAGTTTGAAAAGGTCAGAGCAATGATGAATGATTTCAAAAAGTAGATCTAGGATTTCATAGCTGCTATAGGTACTGGGCATAAATGGCCTGGGTCAGGGAGCCAGGGGATGTGGGAGCGCTCCTGGTGAGAGCACTGACATTAACTGGGACAGCATGGCAGCACCTCACTGGGGAAATTCAGGAGGAGGAAGTTTGGAGTGAAGATTATTCAGAGCCAAACACTTTCCTGGTGTAAGTTACTTTAGCTGCCCTGGCAGGCTTGTGCAGTAGAGATTGTGCTTGCACATTTGAAGATGTGCGCTTGTATCACAAGAGAATTTCTTCTCCCAGGATATCGGACTCTGAAATTTAAAATCAAGGCTCTAAAGCACCTTGATTCTCCAGCATCCTTTAAGTTTTAAATGTCTGTCTTTTGGGTATGGTCTTAATAGACTAGGGCTTTAGGACCAGTTTCTCTGAGAAGCAGTTCTGTTCAAGAAGGGCCCTTGACACCATTCTGGCTTAATGCTAGACACATCTGCTGCTACTTGGGCAAAATTGACACTGTCTAGAGAGCAAAGCAATCACCTGCTGTAGCATTACAGAGCATTTACACTTGAGCCATGTTACCAGGCAGTAAATCTTGACCTTTAGGAGTTCAGAGATTAGATTTCTTCGCTGCAAGCGCTCAAGATCTTGTTAGGCATTTGTTGCTATTCAAAGCAGATTTCAGGGGTTACCTATGGGTTTAAATCATAGCCTCAATCATATTCGGAAGGTTCTTTTAAAGCTGAGATAGCTTCAAATAAAAACTAGGATTACTTTTACATTTATTGTTAGTAGTTGTCAAGAAGCAAATGTGGGGGGAGGAAGGGGTTGTGGAGGTAAAGACATTGCTCTAAGTTTCAGTGTTTATTTCAATGTGAGCAGAAATTTTACAGTGTTTGGAGAAAAATGGATTCTTTTCTATGTGGACAAAGAGATGCACTTATTCCATTGGGATAATAAACTAAAAGTTGTAGTCAAATAGGACTGAAGGCAGACATAGTTTAAAAGAAACTATTTTGAAAATAGGAACCCCTCAGATAACCAGTGACTTAAACAGATACAGTGTTGATAATTTGTTAATACTGAGGAATGCCTGAAAGCTCGTGCTTTGTGCTGTGTACAAACCAAGCACTGCAGAAGGGGAGTCGGGCAGATGCCAAAAGAGGTCAATGAGCCCCCACTGCTAACAGGAATCCTTTGTTCCCATTGCAGAAAAGCACTGATGATCAGGTTTGTGTAGGTGCACACAGCAGTTTACTGTTGTTAACAACAGGAGATGTCACACATCTCCTGAGTAGGGACTCTCATCACCTTTGACAAGAGGACAGAAGATCAAAACTCATAAGACATCTTCTCCTTTCTTTCCCCCATTTCCCCAAACCATTGCAGTGTGTCTCAAACCCTTATTTCTGTTTGGTTTTTATCCTGAGCTTATTTTTCCAAAATAAAGAGTTACAGTCATGAAAGAAATCCAGTTTTCATCCAAAGTTTTAAAAAAATAATGCATTTGTGAAATGTAAGTATCAACCCAGATATAAAATGGAAAGCTAATGTGATAAATAAATGACAATAATTCGTGATATATGTTCATATGGTTCAAACTGTCCAATTAATATAAGAAATCTGTGGAATAAAAAGGATTATATGTATGTATATATGTATATATATAGTTTTACTTAGGAATTGTGGCCAGACTAGAGAAGAGTCCCTCTCGAGCCAGGAGTCCCCGGTCTGCCCTGGAATGCGGTGACAGATGGAATCTTATCTTCTATCTTTTGAACACAAAGAGGAAGGCTCCGGCGAATGTGTTCCTTCCTCTGGACGCCTCAACATAATCCGATCAGGAGGACTCCTCTCACACCTGGCTCCACGGCAGAGATCCACCCAAGATACTGCAAGGAGTTTTCCCGGAACACCTTGGAAAAATAATGGACTTGGAATTCCTAGTTGATTGGCTTTCAATCACCCTGGACTCTGTCAATACTGACCAGGAAATCTTACATTCATCTATCTAAAGACACCGAAACCTGTCTTTGTCCAAGCTCCAGTCCTAGGCGAGACCAACTCTGAATGTGAAAAGTCCAGGTGGAGACAACCAGAAACTGCCTCGAGCCATATTTTCTGTATAAAAGGACAGCCCTGGACGCCTCGGTGTGTGGCAGTCTTGACTTCGCTCTATGCGTGTCGGACCTGCGCACCCAGGTTTTGATTCCGGATCATTTCCTGACATTTTTCCCTGATTTTGTGGCTGCCGTAATTGTAACTTAATTGCGGTATTAAAATTGTTATTATTTTTTTAATAAATTTCTTTTTGATATTAATTATTATTGGCTTATCAAACCGTTATTTATAACACTAATGACTGAAGAGCAATACAATAAGAGCCTGTTGTAACTGATAATACAGTTCTGAATATGTATCTGATAATACATGTTCTGCATGGCACTGGAGTTAAAATGTTGTGGTGATTCTGGAATGAATTCAAAAAAGAATCAGCCAGGAGAATAAGGGATTTTTGCCCTTTGCTCAGGCCAATGTTCCAGAGCTGGATCACACTCTAACCCTCTGGGCATTGTATTAGAGAAGGATTGGAGATCACTTGGAGAGTACAGACAGGGAAACTTTTATTGAGGAGAGGAAGCACGATTAAAGTGATTAACTACCATGAAACAGTTCATTACAGAGTCCTTTAAAGTCCAAGTCTCCCAGCCCCCAGGGTTTCACTTTCTTGCTTTTTTTAATCCTGTAAAGTAAAATAATGGTGATTTTTTCCCGTAGAAAGGAAGGGAAAGCTTAACAAATGGGAGGAGCTCAGAAGGGGGCAGAACCTTTTGCCTTATTGCTCTTTGGAATCTATAATTGATTCCATATAATTGGTAAAACTTCCCAATGAAACACACTTTTCCAGGCCTTCAGAGGCCAGAAACTCCAGAGTTATTTTGCTAAGCCTCACAACTGTAAAGTGTAAGAATGTGTTTGAACTGGTTGGACAACCTTCAGCCAAGCATTCCACTCCTCTGTGCAATGACAAACAGCATCCTCACAAGTCCCAGGTCTTGTTCCCTGTTCTGTGATAGGTAGCATTAAAAACAACAGATGGAACAGTAACTGGTTAGCTAAAGTGTCTCTCTGGACACATTAGGTGGTCTTGCAGTCGTTGAAATCCTGACCAGTGGAAACAGATTTTGGTCTTGGGAGATAATGAAGAAAGCTCTTGGTGAGTTCTGTGGGAGCATATAGGCTTCTCTGATAATGTTGGCTCAGGTAGCTTAAGGCAGCTCAGCTGTCCCCAGTGCATCTCTGCTGCTGTTTTTCTGCTGGTGAAGATCTGAACTCCCCTGGTCTGTCTTTTGTAAGACATTCTTGGCCCTAGTTCTACACTCATCTTTGTCATCTGTTGTGTGGTTCCACTGCTTTGAGAATCTAAGGATGTCACAGTCTACAGTATGTTTGCAATAAAGTAGTTAGGGTAGTGCCACTTCTATTTTTATGGATGGGAAATTGTGTTCTGTTTTCTGTGATTGGATCCTCTGAGGAACTGGGGAGAAACACAGCTAAATGTCTTTTGAGTGTCTGGGTTTAAATGAGAATCACATTGGCCTTCTGATACAGAGAGGAAAAAACCAAACAACCCCAGGTTCCTCACTTCTTGAGCTGCAGCCCAGCTTGCCTTGGCATTCTAAGGGACATCAGAAAGATTAGAGTATGTAAAGTGCTACTGTATTGTAAAAGCACCAAAGGGCTTTGGTACAATGCTGTGTGAAATATTGACATATTATGTTGTATTTCTAAATTCTAAAATGTTTGCTGCTTATTTGAAACAGTATCCTTAATATAGGATATGGTATTTTGATAAATAAAATACAGGGAAACAATCTAGTTGTGCATGAGTATGCCAAACCCCTGTAGAAGTTTTTGTTTTGAGTCATTTCCCTCCTGCTTCCTCCCCACAGTGGACTCACTGTTGGTGCCAGCAAATGCTTGGTGTGCAGTGGTTGCTATGGTAATTATTTCTTGTAATGAGTTAGTGTTATAAATGGCTAGGATTTAATGAAGAGTTCCCTCAGGAACATCCTGATCAGTTTGGTTGTGCATCCCTGTGAGACAGGCCAGGGTGCTGGGCATTCATCCACCACAGCAGAACCAGGGGAGCTGTGGTGGCTCATCACTCCTGAAATCTCCCACGCTCCTCACAAGCTAATTCTGTAGGAAACACAAGTAAACGATGCAGAACTTACTAATTACTGGGGCTGGTAATCTGCACAGGTCTGCTGCTCTTACCGAGGGGGGCACTCGGAGCAGCTTTGTGCACAGTGCTCATTTACTGAAGGGGCAAGAAGATTTTCAGGTTTACAAAAGCTGAAGGAATACTGCATTCTGTTTAAAGTAGAATGATTCCATCTTTCTGTATACAAGTAGTTTTTACTTGAATGGACCCTTTTACTGAAGGATCCATGCACGGTGCAAAAGCAAGTTATAGCTTAATGTGGCAATTTGCAAACCTCAAATCAGATGTAAAATGCGAGTTTTTTTAAAAAAATTGTATTTTAGATCTTCATAGAGACTCATCAGATTATGTTTTTAAAGCAGGTGTCTTTCCCAATATGAATCTTAATGCCTTAATTTTGTTTTCAGACTGTGGAGAACTGGTTACCTTGGTTCAGCAGTCAGTACTGTATTCCTTCCTGGAAATCCAGAGACTTAAATTAAGGCTGTCAAACAGTAATAAGGCTGCTACCAAATATGTTAGAAACCAGTGTACAGGTGGTTGTAATGCTCCATCACACAGACAGAGGTTAAGGGACCAGTCATTTTATGAGGCCACATGTGGGTCCTCCTGCAGTTTTGCAAAACAGAAAATGACTTAGTCTGCTTAGCAGAGGAGATCCAATGTGGTGTTTATTTTTTGAAAATAGTGTATGGGAGAACTGAGATACAAAAAAGGGGTGTTAAAATGGCAAATACAGATATGGCTTTACTTATATTTTCCTTGGGGCAGTCTCTCTAAAGGTACTTTGTAAACCAAGCTCAGTCCATACCAGAAGAAAAGATCCAAGCAGCTGCTTCTTTCTGAGGGCATATTAATTATTATGGGTCTGACCTGGGCTGAATCAAAATCTCACTAACTGCTGGTGTTTGTGGTTGGATTTTTCCTGACCAGGAGTTGAGACCAAACACACAAGTTGCAGGAGAAGTGGTGTGTTATGAGCTGGCATTAGATATTAAACCCATTTGTTGTATGTTAGTTTATTTGAAATTAAAGTATCTAGGTCATGTGTAGCATATTTTTCATTATTCCACAAGCCAAGTTTAATACTTGGGCTGGGTAATTAGGTAAAGAGTGTTTTTTTCTAGACTTAAGAAGCTTTTCAGAAGTGATATATTTTAAAGTGAGATTGTTTAGAATTTACTTTGTCTGAGCAGACACATTTTCATCTCAGGTATTTCAAAATGTGAGACTTTGTTAGACACGATCAGATTCTTCGGCTCTATCTCACTCAGATAATCTCTGCTGCTCCCCTTTTACCAGAGGACCAAGGGTTCTTTTGTTGAGGGCCTTGTTTGTCAGACTGTGCTAATGCATCTTTAATCATTTTTCTTCCTCTTTCTTATGCATTTGCTGCATAGTTCTAGGTGGAATTGCCTCTTCAGATTTTTTCTGTCTTGCAGTGGCACATTCAGGCTCAAATTGTTGTGCTCAGTAGTGCCATTGTCACATTATAACAAGGAAGATGCTTCATCATGTGTTGTGAAATGAGCTGAAATCTTCTGTTAGGAGCTGAGGGATCATGTTGTAGAAAAACATTCATTTTTAAGCACCAAGTCATTACACTGGAAAAGGACACATTAAAGCTGTCAAAGGATTTTCACTCTGTAATGCCAGGGTATCATGTTAAGTTGCAGGGCATGAGGTTGTCTCTATTCTCATTTACAAAGGTGTACAACGCAGATGTTTTTAAATGTGCAGTTCTCCTCTGGGTTATGAGTTTGTCAGTGGCTAACAGAAAACTTTGTTTTCAAAATATTAGCAAATTAGATAATACTATTTGTCAAGTCTAATTAATGCAGTCAGTTCAAGCACTGCCTTTTTTATTGTTGCTGCTACGTAATTATGATCTTAGATTCAGCTCCATATTTATTATTTCCATAGAAGGCAGTGAAGTAATATAGACTGTCTCACTGTTAATCCAGTAGTTCTAAATTATTACTTATATGCTGGTCAGAAAAAGAAGAAAAAGTTTAAGTGAAAGATAGTGAGGGAAAGAGATCTATCCAGGCACAGAAAGACCATATTGCTGTATGAAAAGAAAAAAGGTACCTGAGTTCAGCAAGCTGAAAGTTTGAATTACAAAAATGTGACAGTTCAAGTAAAATAAGCCCCATAAAATTTTGAAAATATCTGCTTAAGTCATTTTACTGTGATTGTTGGTACAAACAGTTTTGAAATATTTACACAATCCCTATTTTGGATCTAGTGGGAGCAGGAAGGTGGGACATCTGTTCTTCAAACCCTTCCTGTGGAACCAGGAGTGCGTGGTTATGATTTGGCTGGGTGAGCAAAGAAGTTGTAGCATTTGCTTGCAGTCTCTGTGTTCCTGGGCTGTCTTGTTAGCGTTAGAGATTAACACCCTGAGCACCCAGGAGTAAGGTAATAGTCAAAGACAGACCAGGTTGAAGAAACTTGAGGATGCTCACCAAATCTTTGATAGCTGAAGAAAACAAAAGGGACAATTTCTGAGGTGAGATACAGAGAAAATACAGGCATTCTACAGGGAGATGGGATCCCAGAAAATCCTTCCAGCTGGCTAATAGAAATGGAAGGCATGGAATGGGAAGGAAGGCTCTGGAACTGGGAGCCTGTGATGTCTGTACATGTGAGAAGGTCAGAAAAGAGAAAGCAGGACTTTCCTTTGTGCAGCTTAAGGTACTTCAGGGGCAGAGGAGCAGAAAGTGGACCAGACTAAGGATAATAATTAAGGGACAAGATTGAGGGTCCCTAGGAACACTCTAGGCACTAGCTGGTGGGAGAGAATTTCCTACAGAAAAGGGTCAGATACAGGTGGCAGTGGCCACAATTCACTCCAGTTTGACCAGCTAAAAGACAAAGAACAATTAGAAGATCAGAACCATTACAGTATTATATATTACTGTGTTCAGTATTATGGGAAGAACAGCCAGAGGACCAAATGGCAGTGAATCTTTACTGTAAACAATAAACAGAAAAAAAGAGAAATTCCTGTGATGTTGTCAGAATGTGTGCTGGAAGTATGGAGAGAGCAGAGTTCACTTTTTAGATCATGTCCTGAAGAGACACATGTGGTGATATAATATTAATTGCCTAAATATAGTATTAAAAAATCCCACCCTTGTACATTTATCTTCCAGGCAAAACTAGATGCTGTAGAGAATGTGGCACTGATGCTAATGATGAGAGATTGTGCTGCTGATTGGTGACTCTCAAAGGATGGACGATTTGCTACTTTTCTCTTTCCAGTATTGTATCCCTCCTGTGTCAGACATGTCAGAAGACATCAATCGGTCAGCAAAGAATCCCACTTGGTAGCAAACTAGACCATAAATAATGCCCTCTGCTAAAGCACAGACGTTCTCCAGCTGATGAGAACAAAACAATACAGAGGTATTAATTGCCTCTTTAAGAGTATAAAACCACTCTGCTGCTTGGAGCAGTGCAGCTCTTTAGGATCTTTAGCTGCTAATGACCACTGGAATCTGAGGGGCTACAATTGTCTTCCCAATTATTTAAGAACCTGAAGCAGTCTCTGAGTGTGAGTACTAAAAAGAAAAATCAAAGCAATGTGCTATATTGTGCACTAAAATGATTGGTTTATATGGTACTGTATTTTTATGTAATTTAACATTTAGAAAACTAAAGACAACTAAATAAATAAATAAAATAACTGGGTTTTTTCCTATTTCCAAGTAAAAAAAATATTTTTATTATTATTTTGAAGGAATCCTTAAGGAGATTTCTCTCAGAAATGAGGAATATGCTGTTCCTTTATTTCTCTGTATGAGACGTAAATTTTAAAAAGCTTGGCCTGCTGTGGAGAAAAGCAGCGCTGAAGGACCTGCACTGCTGTTTGTACAGACACATGAATGGAAATTGAAGGTAAGCAGAGCCAGTATTGCTGGTGCCTTTCCTTTGCTGAGTGGTTGCTGTGTTGTGACCCAAGCCCAGCTGCTTAGTGAATGGTTTCCCTGTCTGGCCCTGGGTATTCCTGCCCACTCGGTCTTGCCCATAACAGTCACACTCTGGAAAAAGACTTGAGACCTTCAACTGACTGATTTATTTATTCCCATGCCTTGCAAAAGGGCAGGTGCCCCTCCAGTGATACCAATTCCTCCAATGAACACAAAAAACCACGTAATAATTCAAGGTGAGAGGAGTCTTTGGAAGCAGGGCTGATTTCAGAGCTGGATAGGGCTGCTCATGTCTGTGCTGAGCCCAGTTTTGAATATCTGTAGTGTTGGAGTCTCCACAGCCCTGAACTGCTGTGAATTAAATTAGTAGCTGAGAGGAATGAGCAGTCTCCACACCAAAAAACAGCTGGATACTTTCACCCTGGCTGAGGGCTGAGAAGCATTTGCTTGATTTTTGTCTGGGCAGATGGAGGTAAAACACTTACTGAAGGCATAGTAGAGGAGAAGCAGTTTGAGCTCTCCATTAGACCAGGAAAACAACTCGGGTTGGGTTGGCCGCAAGAAGGGCCTGGAAAGGCTTTTTTATCTGAAATGGTTTTAAAGTTACAAAGAAAGGGCGCTTTCTTGGCATCTTTGTGCTTATAAAACTGAACTTCCCCCATTTTGTGGCTTTGCAGAGCTGCACCAAAATCCCTGATTCCAAATTGCATTTGCTTTCTTATCATCATGAGTGTTTGTGACTTGCAACCACTATTGATTTCAGAAAAACAAAGTCAAATTAAAACACCTTCGTTAGAGGTCTAGTTCCTATTTATAGAACTAAAGGATGGTTTAGAAATGCAGTACCAGATAAACACACTCCTCTAGAAAGATACTGAACACTGAGCTGTTTCCATGTGTAATAAGGTTGAATGAATTCAGTGATGTTTGACTGTAAAATGAATTGCTGAAGATTTGGGTTTAACCAGTTGGCCAGCCTGTTTCACTGCAGTAATTTTAAGTAGCATGGGAGTTCACCTTCCTGTAAGAACAGAGATGGGGGAAGAGCAGCTCTCCTGCTTTGTGAAGTATCAGCCGGAATAAAAGTGGCTACTGCTGTACCTGAAGGAGTGTTGGTAATCGCCCCACATCCGAATGAGCAATTAGCTAAAATAATTACCAGCCTTGAGATGAATCCACACACTTTTTTTTGCCTGTGACAGTATCAAGGATAACAGGTGTTGAGAGTGCCTTGAAGGGACAAAGATTAAAGATTATTTCATTATCTGGATTCCTTTAGGCAGAGAAGTCTTGCGTTTTATCCTGTCATGCACAGAAAGGTCTAAGCAGCACTTTATTCTCCTCATGCTTTGGCAATTTTGAAGCTGAGCTTCTGACAGAGAGTGAACGTTGTTTAATCTGGGAGAATTGTCTGTCCTTGAGAATTCAGTAAATTATCTCTGTGTCTCTGCACAGTCTGCTTCCTACTTAGAGACCCAAGGAAAACTGAAAGCAAGGATGCCAAAGAGTCACTAAGCAAGAGAATTCCTATGACTGAGATTTAGATTAATTAGGAAAGTAAGTATTTGAAGGGTTCCTTTACTTGGAAACTTACTGATGAGACAATGTGTGTGTTTCCAGCTCATTTCCCAGCAGTGACTTGCAGGAATAATGTCTCTCAAAACTGTCACTAGATTATAAGATATTCTTGCAGTGTGCACCAGCATTACATCCATGACAGATCTGTGCAAGTCAGTACTTGGATCCCAGGATGATGTGATGGAACATGGCAGAGATGGGATGGAAGGAACTGATGGAAACTGGCTGTTGGAATCATTTATCTGCATAAACATTTTTCCATTAAAAATTTTACTTTGTCTCCTATTTTCTCTTCTAATTCCATTATAATTTGAAGGAGGTTTTTGCCTAGCTAGTACATGTTTGATTTATGATCTTTTTTTTTATCTGCACTCATTTGATCTTCACCAGGTCAGCATTAGGTGTTATGCATAACATTTAGGTGTTATGCCTTTTTCTGATTCATTATCCTCTACTTTTGTTTTTCACTAATCTCTTTGTTCCTGCTTTTTGTTTGTTTGTTCCTTTTCTATTCTATGTTTCTCAGCTATGATCCATGATTCCCCAGAGTTGAAGCAAGTTAAAAAAAAGACATGTCTTCAGTCGCAGCTGGCATCCAATTATTTGGAGTGGCCCTTGCTAACATCCTGTGGTTCCAAGGCCCGTAAGTAGCTCTTGGTGCTTTATGACTTTGACTGTTCATGGAGCAAGGTCCCTTCTGGTGGTGCTGTGTGCAATTTATCTGCCTTTCAGAAGAAGACACTTGGTGCTGGTGCTACAGCTGGGCAGCACCACAACACTGGCTCTTAATTACTATGAACTGCCCTCTCGGAAGTTAGTCAGTTTTAGTTTAGGAGTTTTCTGGAAGAAACTGTGGAAAGACCTAGTTTTCTACAGTGGAGTTATTCCAGCTGACTGCAGCTGAGGATTTCTGCTTCAGAACTTTGTACGAATTTGTGCTGCACTTGCCTCAGCACATTGGCTCTGTACAGGGTCCATCTTCCTGCTGTACTTGAGGGCAGCATTTCCACAGGAAGAAATTCTCCTCCTTTTTGCTGGATTTCAGTTTTGCGGGCTGTCTGTGCTTTTTCTCTGACAAGTCATGCAAAATCCTTGCATGGCTGAGCACGCCTTTTTAAGTTACCAGATAGCTGCTCTCTTCCAATTGACATTTACCTGCAACTCCCTTTATCTTCAGGAAAGGGCATGAATGTGTCCTCTAGCAACACGTAAAGCAAGCTACACCGGCCCAGTTACAGATACAAAACTGGGCTAAAGATTGCATTGAGATCTTTTCCAGTAAGACAAGGATTTCTGCTTTCTACCAAGGTGGCAGCAGCAGCCAGGGAAGATGAGGCAGATGCTTGTGAGTAGGTCAGGTCTGAAGGAAGTGCAGGCTGGCTCCTCTTTTCCATTGAGAGCAGTTTCCTCACATATAATTGTGCCTCTTGCTGCCATAGCTTTTTTTTTTTTTTTTCTTTTTTCCCCCTCCCTATGGTTACTTAGGAAAACTTCTGGATGATTAATTCACCTCATAAATATTCATCTTTAATTTTATATTTTCAGTATGGATATGCAGTACACTTGCTGAGAAGAGCTACCTACAATAAATAAGTAAGGCTGAGGATAAATTGATCATTCAGAACTCCTGGAATTTGCCAGGGACTGACTTAAGTGCAAGTGGATGGTTTGAAATTCTAGTACCCACAGGTCTTTGTAAGCTGAAGTTCTCAGTCTCCATGTTCAAGGAACGAGGCTGTAATGAAAACACTTTGATATTCAGGAAAAAAATTAAAGCTTCACAGCACTTCAGCTGAAAAGATCAAAGTCGTCTTTGAATAAATGTGACTGCATTTTGCCTTTCAGGGACTGAACTGATCTGTCTTCCTGAGATGATTCCTCCACTTCTCATGGGATTCTCCCTTCATGTTTGTGGGCTGTGCTTCTAGAACATGATTTTTGTTTACTCTAGTGCTAGTCTGATGGCTATTAAATGGCTTGCTGGAGAAAAGACAGATTGTGCAACCTTTTTTTCCTTTTTTTTTTTTTTTTTTTTTTTTTTTTTTTTTTTTTTTTTTTTTTTCTGCAAATGTCAAGAGTTTAATAATTTTAACTGCTGTTAATAGTCCTGGAATTAAGCTGTCTTGAGCCAGGTCAATATGACAGAAGCAACCTCAACCTTTATAGTATACCTTTCCTGAATAACTAGGGAAACTCTACCATTGATTAAGAAAAACAGGGAAATACAGAACATTTGAAATAAGTTTTGGTAAGATCTCATGCTGCTTATTTGCAGAGGCTCCTGTGGGAAAATGAAGATACTTAATGTATAGATGGGATGAACCTGGACAATCCAGAGCATCTGTAACATAGCCAAACAAATGGTTTAATGCTGCTGGAGAAGTTAGAGCTGCTTTCCAGAAGATAGAGAAGGCAGATGTTTAACCTGTCCCAGGCTTCCCAGAGGAGCTGGATACTTCAGGGCACTCAGCACAGTGCATGTTTACATGCCCTGGGGGAAAGTGGAAATATTTTTCCACTCATCTATAAGAGATAGTTAGGTGTAATTCAGAAAATTCCCAACCCTCTTAGTGACCCCTCCAAATCCTTTCCTTTAGTATTTATACTCTAATAAAATGGGTTACTGAGGTCCAGGGGCAGATGGTCAGTGGGAAGCAGAGTAATGACACCTGTCTTAAAACCTTCTATTTATGTTGAGCACTGCTGAAGAGTCATCCAAGACAACCCTGCAGGTTCCAGCATGGACCCCACTGCTGTGCCTGCCCAGCATTCCCAGCAGGCAGGATGTTTCCAGGAAGGCTCACTTGCTGCTCTCTGCTTTGGGCTGCATTTCCAAGCAAACACCTGCTTGGAAACCCATTTCAAAAGCACACAATGCAGATATCTTTTAGGAAGGAAATTGAGCATGCAAAGAATTAAGGTAGTGCATTGATGAGACTGAAGCTATTTTGAATAAGAACAAACACCCTTAGGCTTTTGGGATTTTAATACAGAATTTTGAAAAAACATCAAAGAGGGAAAAGTAAATACTGGTTTTGCAGCTATTGACACTTCAAATTTTATTTAACAACAGCAATATCAATTGCATGTTTCACACAGTGTGATTTCCTTAGCAAGATGAGCAAGATTTGCTTTGGAATGTAGAATCAGACTTTCAGCATTGAATTACAGGTTGGTCTTGTTTTAGCAGTAACTATAGTTTGAGTGTTTGCCTGTCCTGTACCTGATCTTAAACCTTCAGTTACAGAAGAGATGTATGACCTGGGAGCTCAAGTTATTGCAATCAATAGATAGTAAACTGATTTAGACTTAGAGTGCCAAATGCCTCGTGAAGTGTTTGTACTTCACTGCATGTTTGTCTAAGTGCAATGTAGCAAATGAAATTTTAGCCACCTGTGATTCATATGTTCATACCTTTTAAAAATATGCAGGGTTTTTTAACTGTGAATATTATCAGCTACTTTTTGTCCTGATCACTAATGAAAGATTTGGTATCTGCTAACAGGGTTTGACAAGTTTACTCATGTTGCCTCCCTTTTTTATCACTCCAGTAATTTTCCATACATAAGTCACTATTCCTCCAGTATCTGGAAACCAGCACCATAAAAAACAGTGACACTGGTGAGCAATTCCATTCATGCCAGAGGCTGTTACTACTTTAGCTGTTGTCTCTGAAGTGGTTTGGAGAAGCAAACCACCAGAGATTTCCAAAACTCTCCGATGTAGTTTAAGCAGTCAGTGACACCAAAGAAATTGTTCTGTGAACCTGCTGCTGGTTGGCTTTGTCGCTTGTGTTTGTCAAGATTCAGGCAGGTCCTCACTGCTCCCTGAGGTCTGTCCATAAATCTCTGTCTCTCTTTAGTTCATCCCTGCTTGCCCAGCTCTCTGGATGCCTGTGCCAGCCGGTGTTTCCCGCAGAGCCGCGCTCCGGCCCTGCGCAAGCGCCGGCCAGTGGGGTGTGGATGTGGGTCAGCATTTGCTCCTGTGATGCCCGGAGATAAGGGAGGTACTTCAGAATTTATAATGCACTTTTTATAAGGAATTAACTGTAAAATTATTGTCTACTTAACTCTTGGTTCAGACTTAAAGGATGACAGCTTTTTAGTCAGGCTCAGGATTTTGGGAGGTCCATCGCAGTAATTGTCCTCCAGGAATACCCAGACCTGGTCAGTGTTTGTTTGGTCTGGTTTTTATATACCATGGGAGCATTACATACAGTAATAGAGTACTGATATTTTATAATGAAATACCCCTTTTATTACTGAAATGGCCTATGGAAAAACTAAACATAGTTGGGATAAATACTTTTAAATAAAATCAAATCTAGGGAATAGTTAAGTTATGCAAAGCTAGGACATTTTAAAGAGAGGTATGAGTCTTTTGATGAATAGGAAATGTGTTAGGAAATTCTGATTAATTATTAATCTATTGAAAAAGGATCTAGAAAAATTAATATTTTATATCACAGATATATTTCTATAAGATAATTCTGTAGTTGATTAGTTAGCTGGTTAGAGTACAGCTTCAAACAATCTATAGAAACAAGTGAATCCTCCTTTATCTCAAATATAATTAGCCATTTAAATGTCTTGGGTCAATTTATTAACACTTTATTCATCGGGGTGTAACTTTTATTAGGCTTTATTACTATCAGAAATTATATCCTACACAAATACAATAGAGATTTAAATGTTCTGTAGAATGAGCCAATGCTTCCTGACTTTATTGCACAGTATTGTAATGAACCTTGACCAGCTGTAGATTTGATAAGTGTAAAATATTGCTGCTTGCTGCTAATTTTGTTCCTTTTTAATGACTGATAATCCATGTCGATTTAGTGTGATAGTCACAATCCAATACTGTTTTCCTGCTATAAATGTGATTGTAACAGGAGCTATTAAGTGTGTCTATGTAATAAAATTAGTCAAGGAAGCTCTGTATATTGTTTCCAGGTCTTTGGATTTTCATTATAGTAAGGGAACTTGTTAGACTGTAAAGCTTGATGGTTGCCAGCTCAGACAAGCTCTTTTCTACTTCTGTGCCAAGCAAAGGGGTAATGATGCTGCACTAAGAAGTCTGTTCTCACTGTTCTGGAAAATTCATCATATATAAACATAGGGGATCATTTTGGGGAGAGCAGGAAAGGTGTAATGGGGGAAGAAAGAGAGAAAACTCATCTGGGCAACCAGAACTGCATGGGAGTTGCTTAAAGGGACAAACCTGGCAGCTGAATGTCTGTGTTGGGAAAGGTAGTTGTGACATCTCTTAGCAATTAGGGAGCACTGATAAATCAAATGTTCATGTTTGTCAGGATGCCAAACTGTACGAAAGGATCTTAGTGAGGAAGCCTTGGCAGAAGACTCTTTTCCTTTATGGCTCTGTTCAGCAGCATATGCCACTTTTAGATAATGAACTGTTGCATCCGAGTCATTCTGAGAAACACTTCCTCATACACTTGCTTTTGGTCTCATTGGATCTTGTCTAACCTGAACAGTTAGTTCTGTTACATTTCTTGGGCCTCTAGGTTTGAAGTGGAGATATTTTTACAAGAGCAGTTGAAATCCCAACTGTGAGAATAATCAAAAACAGTTTCTGTAGCTTAATATATATATTTTTAAGTGAGTAGTTATGTGATCTCCATCAATATCTTGGCAGAATAGTAACTAGTACCCATATCCAGGTAGTATTTCAAAACAATTTATTCTGTGGTAAAGCAGATACCTAACACCTGAATTTCTCTTACTACTTAAATAGGTAATGAGGAATTGTGCCACTGACGTCAGTGTAGGCATGGTTTTGCCCACAGTAATTTCGTCTGGAGAAGCCAGACTCTGGCTCTCGTGGTGTGAGAGCTTTGCTATGCTCTCTATCTGCTCATGTGGGCTGAGCTGTACTGGCTGCTGGGGTAGGACAAGAACTGTTTGCACACATCCACTGATGATGTTGGCTCAATAAAGGCTTCTGGCAGCAGCTTATAAGGGGCAGATTATAACTTTTCACTGTCTGAATAACAGTTCATCCCTTTCAATACAAGGCAGGAATAAACCTTAAGACTCACAACCTTCTACATTAGTTATTTGCAGCATTTCCTCCGACACTTGGAAAAGCTCCCCAAGACAAGAAATGCAGAAAGCTGACAAGTACATGCAGAGAGAACTGTCTTAGCCTAAGGTTTACTGGAGCATGTTTGCATTTTGGTAGCTGTGTGGTAGAAACTGTGAGGCCTTCTGACCTGTGAGTTTATGCTTACATGGATGTTTAAATGTCATTGCTCAGTCTGTGCTGTACTGGGGACCATTCAGATGTTCATTCCATATGCCTGCAGTTTCTATGAAGGCTCCCAATGCAGAGTGGTAGCACAATAAAACAGTGGTGTAAAATACATCTAGCCTGAGCCTTTCTGCAGAGATCTCCAGGCTGCCTTTATGGCTGACATATACTCCTTTGCAGAGGAATTCTGCAACTATTTCTAGGATTCAAAGGGATTTCTGCTTTGCTGGCCCAGTCTGCTATGCAGCAGTACTTGGGGGCTCAGGCTCTCTGCAGCAGTTTTGGGGGATGCTGGCTGGTCAGGGCTGCTTCCTGCCAGAGGACAAAATGCTGGTCAGCAGGTAACAGCAGCTGAAATCCTACCAACATTATTCAGAGGTTCAGGGGGTAGTCGGTGTGCCTGCAAATTAGTGCATCCATCCCCAGTCAGTGCCATTTCATCAGCACTCCTAGGGGAATCAGTATTCTTGTGGGAGAAGTCCAGTAACTGCCTCCTTTATGCCTCTACAGCAAAATGAATTTTGAGCAGGGAGAAGACATTTCCTCTGCTTAGACATAAAGAAAAGGGAACTTACTTCACCAGTTTATAATTCAAGTTATTGGAATAAGTTCCCAGTGTCCCATTCATTTTTTGCCAGACGAAGATGTCCCATACAGGTTTAACTGTGGGCTTTTGCTCTAGCTCAGCTAGTACACTAATACAAAGGGTATTCCTTGCAAATAAACACTGGACAGATACAAAGAAACGCTGAGCAAAACCTAAGCCATGCAATGAGCTTCAGAAAGATCAGATCCACAGATGTGCTGACTGAAGTTTAAGAGACAACTTAACAGATGTACAAAGCTGTAGATCAGAGGGGATATAAAACAGTTAAACTTGCTTAAAGGCACAATGTGTCACAATCTAACGATTCCATGCATCCTCAGCTCGACAGAAGAGGGAACATACGCTCAGCTCGGTGCTCTGGCTGTAGGCATGCCAAGAAGATTATAAAAATGCCATGCTGTGATATGTTGCCCTCCTGCCTGAAAGGCTACCATTAAGCTGCTTATTTACTGCACCTATTCAGGCAGCAGTGCGCTTCAGAGTGCTACCTGTCTTCTTGTTGGATAAATTAGTTGTGGATATCACAGGATTGTTGCTGCCCATTGTTCAGCCTGGTGAAGGTGGGAAGAGATGAAAGACACGGATATGACCTTGTAATGTTATGTGTAAAATAGGAGATGCTTTTGCTTCATAGTGAGTGACATAGTTGATCTTGGTAGACCTGACTGTGTTAGCAAGTTTGGAGTTAAATTTAAAAGGCTTACATACTAATGAAGGCAATATCTTTTTCTCAATCATATATATATATATATGTATACATAAAAATATAAATATATATATAGGGGAAATATGGAGGTGTAGAGGAAAGTACATGTAATTAGAACTTTGTGCTCTGTATAAATCAGCACTGTTTGAAATGAAATCTTCAAGAGAACACACAGGAAAACTTAGACACCCCCTCAATGCAAAACATTTTGTTGTTTTTGTTGGCTGGGGTTTTTTTAATATATATAAATTGTTGGGCCCTCATATTTTTATGATATATGGAGCTGTGAACTTTAAATTAGTGATAATAGAAATTGACAAGTACAGCATTAAAAACTAAACCATGCAGCCCTACAGGCTTAATTATGAAGTGAGCAGGAAGATAGACACAGAAAATCCTGTTTCAAAATTTTACCTCACATAATATAAATAAAAGATTATGTCTTCCACTGGTAGCCTAAGATCAAAAGGATAATATAAAATGACTAGCCTGTATTTATTTTGCCTTTATTATGTGTATAGATAAACTATACATTTCTCATTTCCTTGTGTCTTTTAGCTATACACAGAGACAGATATAGATTTAATTATGGATAAATAGCTATAAATTAATTTATGTAATTATTTTTAATTTTTCATTTAGCCATTAGAAAGAGGCGTTCCCATTGTCAAAACTTAAAAATAGAACATTTTTGAATAGTGTTCTAACTGATGGTATGGCAAGTTGAATTTAAATTAAGCAAATAAAAAATATTGATTGGAATTTATTTTAGAAAATATTGTTCTAAAGATAAGGATGTTTTAGATAATCATTAACAAACAGAGACAAGTTATGACTATTTATTTTATAGATGTATATATGTCATAATATAAACAGATATCTTCACTACTTAGCTATCATGTGTGCTGAACTGATAATTTTCATTACTGTTCTGAAAAAACCCTACTAAGTTTGAATAAGGCACTGGAGAAGGTTTTCTTCTTCCTGATGAGCCCTTACTAACTCAAAACATTTTACATTGCTTTGGTATAGCAGGTTAGTGGAAAAAAAAATCAAACAAAAAGAGGACAGAATCTAAAAGAAGCAGGTGCAATGTTCTCCTTCCTTCCTTGAGCTACTTATTTGATCATTTTTGGATGCCAGTATAAAAACTGCCTGAATAGCAATGGATGTGCAGCCAGTAAGGTTTTGTAACATTCAGGGTGGTGGATGTACTGTGATACAAAATCAGGTTCAAAGGAAGAGTGAAGAAATACTAACACCTTTTTCTAAGGGTTTCCTAAAAGGGCACATCAGTATTTTTATTGGCCTAGAGTGCACAGGCCCTCGGTGATGGGACTGTCAGGAGTGTCAGGCCCTAATACCCAGGCTTGCTCTAACAAAGTGACTCTGTTTCCGTATTTGCTTGCCCATGGTTTAGAAACATTTCATACAAAGCCTTAGTTTGTGAAAGTAGCCCTGTTAACAGATGCTGGCTGAAGCTGAGCTTTTCTGATGCTGCCTTACAGCGCTGAGTCCTCTTGGAGTCGTATTTTAACTGGCAATTCTTGTATTTGATTATGATCAATCAGGATGAATATTGACTTGACTCCTAAAAGTCTAAATCTCTTTTTATCATTATTAACCTGGCATTTTCTTCCTTGTGTCTCTGCCTCATTGAGCCTCCTCCACACACATTTGCTGAATAAAGATGGCCCTTTGCAGAAATTTAAGGGAAATGTCATATAGTGAACAGTCCTAGATTCAATTTAATACAGAAGGTAGAGGATAAAAAAAGTACTGTTTTAACTTGTCATTTTTCAGTATGTTTGGAGTTGAAAATACTTCAAAAACTTTTATAAAGAAGGAGACATTTGCAGTTATGCTAACTCTCATGGAAGGACCTAAGTCACTACTGTTGCAATTAATGGTAATCACTGGCAAATCTGTCTTAAATGTCTAATTAATCCTAAGCATGTAACTAGTGTGACTGTTGTAAATGGAACTGCTCAGACACTCATGTACTGACATGCACAAAATTAGTCAGGCACTTGGCTCCTCCAGTAGGTCCGGATGGAAATGCAAAACTCTTGTGCTAAATCACCGTGGGCTCAAGAGAATGGTGCAGTTTAATTATCTCCAGCCAGGGTTAAAGAGGGATGGAAGTATCCTTTTGTGCCAGAGAAAATCACCCAGATGTCATTTGTAAGGGCAGCAAGGACCAGCTCCAGGGAGCCAGCACAGGAGAGGTTTTGTTGCGTGGTTGTTCCTTGTGAAGGGAAACTACTTTAGGATATTAATGCAAGCCCAGTAATCAGCCTGAGATGAGCTTGAGATGGTTCATTCAAATTTAGAGATTTCTTTCTGTTTGAAAATGTTGATGGGAAAATTATCTAGGTCATGTAAATGAGAGTAGGAATCATTTGAGGAGACTTCAAGTACTGCAGTACGAATGGGCAATATTGAAGCAGACTTTTCATTTTTCATGTGTACCAATCACCTGAAGTATCAACTCTCTGCACATTCCTAAAACAAAAGGATGTTGTAAGGGGGAAAGGTGGGGAAAGTCCTAGAGCTGCATTAACTAGAACAAATTTAGAACTGTGAAAAATTCAGGATAACTGGTGAACAGGAAGATGAAGTATGGCTGTGAGTTTTGCAGCACTGAGTATCAAAGTTGCTTTACCCCACACCTGCTAAAACTGCAAGGTCCCAGACAGAGGCCAACAATCTTCAGTCACTGTAACTCACAAAAAGGCTTCCAGGAAAAAGAATATAATCATTAAGATCTTGGGGGGTGGGAGTAGGGTGGAACGTTCATCAGAATTACAAACAATTAAGAAAATTTGGTGTAGATTTGGTATGTGACAACCCTACAGAAATTTGTCCCCAGTTCTAACAGCACTTACATGGCTAAGTAAAACATAAATTTGTTTGGTTGCTGCGTTGTGCAGCTAAGCCTTGAGAATATTTTTGTGTTTATTACAGACTGTAATAGTCTTTATTTTCTATATAAATCTATTCCATATAATTTATGATGTAAAAATATATGTGCATGGCAATCTGCAGTTAAATCAGTGGTTACTGCTTCAAAAAGCATCTAATTCTGGTTCAACAGTCAGTAGGTTCTGGCAAAGGACTGAACCACTGTGATGTGATGTACACTTGCAAAATAAACAAAAAATGCTGTGATACTGAGCTGAAGATTATTTACAGATTTCATTTTCTTTGAAGGGAAGCTCCATGAGGCTTTGCTGTACAGAACACCCTTATCCAAAACATAGTGATTCAGTGATTTAATGTATATACAGCATTTTTTATTTAATTTCTTTCATATGTGCATTTTCAGATGATGAGTTTGTATAATCTCCACAAACGACATTCAGGATATTTAGATTTTATAGAATCCTGAAGTTAATTGCACTTGTTTTGTATAGTTTTATTTTGTCCTGCTTTGTTTTAACCATGATTTGGTATTCAGTCCTGGGCCATAAGGATTTTTTGATTGTTTGGAACTTGGAGAAAGGAAATATTTTTGTTCAGAAATTTTGCAAAGCTTGCCAGATTTTAGGGTTCCTCTCACAACATCCAGCAGACGATAAATAGTTCCTGGGAGTGCTTGGGTAACCAGTATCTTGTGCAGAACCAACACCTTGTGCACTTCAGTCCAAATCCAGACAAGTGTGTACAGATATAAGGAAGGCAGTTGGCTTTCACAGTCCTTCTGGCACCTGGACAATGACCCAAACCAGTTTCATTTTTAAGTGGCCTCTTTATCCAGCCAGTGCAAGTCTGGTGTTCTGAGGTGCCCTGACATCTCTGTCTTTCTGTCAGGGCTGCTCTGGGCTGGCTGCTCCTGAGCTGCAGCACAAGGTTTATGTGCCCAGAAAGAAAAATGGAGACATGAGTTCAGCTTGGCTCCAGCCTGGTGATGCTTTGTCAATATTGGATT
>WEZZ01032321.1:0-27196 GCA_013400585.1 Chloropsis cyanopogon | reverse complement strand
TGAAATCTGCCTTCTCAGGGCAGAGCCAAATGTTACCGTGGTCTAAAGCTGTCCACACTTCTCTAAACACATCCCTAATTGGTATTCAACCTTAAAAAATGTCTTTCATTAAAAATATAATTTGACGAAGTAATTGACTTGCATTTGATTAAGTCAGAATCTATTGGATTAACATGATTAATAGATAAAATTATAATCAAACAGAGCAGTACAAAAGGGGAATTAAGTCATGGGTCACAATAAAATACTAAATTTAAGAAAGATTGATATGGCAGGAATATTCATTTCACAGTAGGTATCATGCTGTTCCCTTACAGACAGTGATGCAATTCAGATGGATTTGGGGAGTCAGAATCAGGGCTGCTTCAAAGCCCTTTGAAGTTGGTGAAGTCTGGTGTAGAGATCTGTTTAGAGATCTGTTTACAGTGCATGATACCCACAGTGTGAATATTCACTGCTCCCATATTGATAGCAAAATGTGGGGTTACTATTACAAGAATTAATTCTCAACTGCAGAGGGGAAAAACAGCTTAATGATCTTAGAATCAAAAAACCACATAGCCAAAGGAGAGCGGCTGTAAGGCTTCCTGTTCCACAGCACTGGAATACAGTGCAGCATTTCATTGTAGATATCTATTAGGAAGATAACTTAAAATTTGTTATGAATTTTGACCCACCGATACCTAGGACACTGCATTGACTGAAAAAAGCTTATTCAGAATAAAAATTCTAGTATTAAAACTAAAGTTTTTCTTTTAAGTGAACAAGTAATAACATAAGAGACAGCAACTACATCTTAAGATAACTGTAAAGCTGCAGGTAAACCATTAAAGCTGCATGGTCCCCACCTGGATGAACTGTCAGCATTAATGTGTCTATCTGGCTTGTACTTTAGTTTGAAAAAGCAAAATGAATTAATTAATTTTTGTCTAGCAACTAGAATACCCCTTTTATGAAGCTAAATGTTTTCCTTCCATGCCCACCATGGTATGTAATTTTATTGGTCCCCTTTTAGGAGTGCCAAGCTAACAGAATGGTCTGTGTGTGGTGAATAAAAGTAATCATGGCTTGAAATGCATGAAATGCCACTGGTAGGGGGTGGGCAGCTAGCTGCACTCTGATTCTGGAATATCTAAATATAATATTTTCTCTCAGCCTCTGTTTTGGTTCAAAAGGATAGAGCTAGTGGAAATAACTATACCTACAGTTACTTAACCTTCCTAGACTGACAGCTTGTCAGTAATTAGATCAGATTGGTTAGTAATTAGATCATCACTTCCTACTGAAGTTAGTGTGTGCCTGGGATCTAAGTTCTTTTAAACAAAAAATTGATGACTAAAATGAAGGTACTGGTAAAATATAAGCAGAAAATTCCCACTGTGGGATGACAGACTACTGACCATTTCCAATTTAATTTGCAATAGTAGTGTTCATTGAGGCATCTGTAAGATAAGGAGAAATAGGTGAATTACAGACTTTATTATAAACATCTGGGTTCAGGAAGCTATAAAATCTTTAAGGTATCTTCAGCATTCTATCAAGATTCACTAGAAGAGACTCTAAGTCCAGTAAATATATTGAGCATCTCTACAAGTTCAAAGTACCCAGGGAATTATGGGATCTAGTTGCCTATGGAACCCACCCAGGGTGTGACTTTGTGTTTAAGATCAGGTTTGTTTTAGCCTAGTCAAGTGGGGATGATGATAATGTCGAAGCAATGTGGAAAAGCTGTCACTGCAAGCAGCTTTCTACTGGTTGGCTCACAGTATCCCAAATACAGAATAAAATGAGAATGTTTGTTGCCTAAAGGAGAATTTCTTGTAGTCTAAGTTCACATGCTCTAATAAAAGGGGATGCAAAAAGACTGCCAGATATTTCCTGACTGTTCCAGCAGGTGCCAAATGATTCAGTGGTGAAACATAACTGTATTGAACATCCTCTAAATCGTTCCACAAGGTAAAAAAGTGCTATTGTACCAGTGACACCACACACCAGAGAACCTGCAGTAGGTAGGAAGTGCTCATTATACCTCCACAGAGACTCTCTGCTCAGATGGCACAGGTCCCACTGCAATTGTGCCTTTTTTTGTCTTTCTTTTTCTTTTAGTTAGAGTCAACTTAGCTGTTCTGAGAAGAAATGGGCTTGCTTATTTTTCTTAACTGAGGATTATGTAATTGCAGCCATTTAGTGGCTGCTGCCTCTGACAGACTGGATTTCTAAAATCAGGAAATTGGAATTACAGAAATGGCACAAATAATGCTCCATTTCTCCACAACAGCTTCTGCTGCCACAGGAGCCTACTTCCAGCATACTGAAATGTAGACTTTAAAGAGCCACCAAAAGCAGAAGAGTTACTATTGTTTGGTCATTTTTGTTCAGCATCAGACAGCATGGCTCAGCCATATGTGTATTTGCCTACTAAAAGACAAAAAAAAAAATCTCATTTCACTTCCAAGTTTACTTGAAATCTCTTGAGCAGTTGGCACACGATATCGGTGTTTTAGTGCCAAAGGTAATAAATTTTCTGGTCCTTATAACACATTTGGGAATAGCTTTAACATTGGGAATGGAAGGGCTAAGCTGGACTCTTGTCTCTATACTAGGATGGTCAGTTAACAAAATTAAGAGATCAATAGAATTTAGCAGATGTATTTTTCAGTAATTTCACTATTGTTTTCTGGATATCCTGAATTTCAGAATGTGTTACCTCTAACCTCATTCATTAAGCATAGTACTTGCCAAGGTAAACTCTAAATTAAAATAAAAATTAAATTAAAAAATTAAATTAAAAGCTGCACTTTTGTACAATCCAAAATGGAAGAAAACAAAGAAAAAGGAAGACTATGCTGTTTCCAATGTCAGTAAACTCAGGCAGGACACTTTACATAACTTTAAACTGTTGTTTTGAAACCGCTTGATTTGTTTACTGCAGAAACGGTATTTTGTTATGGGTGAACTTAGCAATGACCGACTAGGGATCCCTGTATATTGATTTTGTTTTATTTAAGAAAAAATTTAGATGGATGGATGAATTTGGAACACTGTTGCTTCATCTTTATCCCTAATTGAGATACTACTATGGATTGTAAGGCTCTGGAGTATAATGATTTGTCAGCACAGGACACAGAGTGGACCAATTTAATAGTTGCTAGAGGGGTTAGGATTCCTACCGCCTTTGATGAAATCTTTTTTAGGTCAGTAACATTTAGAGATATAGAAAAAAAAAATGAAGTAATTGGAGAGAAACCAGATGGTTTGTGGCTAATTTGGAAAAGTACAGATTATTGTTGTGCAGCATCTTATTCATTAAATGAAAAGGCCTTAAGATTTTATAAGGGCTAGATTAATATTGATATCACGTTATGATTCACACTGTTTAGTGTGCAAACATCAGCCATCCCTTATTTTTTTCTGCCCATGCTCAGTGCTATCACTGAAGCCACTGTATAAGGAATTACCATGGTTAGTCAGTAGATGACAGCCTTTCATGTACATTTTTCATTTATGCTTTCCTACTACAGAAAAACATTCGCACACTGTAAAACACGACTTCAAGTATTACAGAAGCAGCCAAATGTATGCTTATCATGGAAATACCATGGGTGAATGAAGTGTCACAAGCATAAGCTGATCTTTGCATTCCCTGCCATTTTTTCAGAGCATCTTGCTTTGGCATTTGCACAGGCTCCTCTTCATTACAATTACATCATTAAATATATGTTAATTTTAAAGTTCCTTTACTGTTCCATTCTGAAGTAATACAGACACACCAGCTAGGAATCGAAATGTGTTTATTTTAGGATGAGAAAGGTAAAATGTTTACCCCTCTCAAACCAGGTAAATATTATTTTACTCAGATTTATTACAATAATGCCCAGAGACTCTGAATGAAATTGCTGAGCAGTTCATAGGTACTGCAAGGGGCAATTTTTGCCTCACACAGTTTGTAGCAAAAATTAGCAAGACAGACAAAAGATAAGAGTGCACACACAGCCTGGGAAGTGACTCTTTCAGCGAGGCTTTGTAAGAGAGAGGTGGAATGCTTAGGAACAGTGTCTGCTGACTGAGCTGAGAGATGCTGATCATGCACATGAAGGGCCCGCATGTCCCAACTGATATGCAAGTGAAGTACTTTTAATTGAGGAGCATGTGTCATATAATATTTATTTAATACATTAATATCTTTTATATTTGTGTACTGATATATATCTGTGTCTAATTTTGTCGTACTTCAAGATGTCATTACAAATTGTTCACAGTATATTGCAACTGGTATAGGGGATTTTTTGGCTCCCATTAGCTTACATAGCGTTCTTAAGGCCTTAACCTTCTGTTGTGGGATGAAGAGATTTAAACTTCACAGCCTCTTGCTGTCACTTGCTGGCATAATTGAAAATATTGTCTGAGATTTTTGGAGAATCCTTTCCATTTGGCAGAGATGTTTGGACACGCTTGTTAGGAATTGAACACTACAAAATAGATGGTCAGCTCTGGAGGGGATTCTTCAACGAGGGAATAGCTGTAAGAAAACAGTGCCAAACAAGCAGCATTTTGCTGAGAGGTTTTCAGAATAACATTCTTGACTTAGAGCCCATTATCTAACAGATGTGTATTGATTTAATAAGCCTCCCTACTGTTTCACTGTAAGCACTTAGTTCTCTCATCTTCAGTGGAGGACGTGAAACAGGAATCTATTAATAAAAAGTCTCTTATTCCAGCAAAACATGTTGGTGCCCATATTTGTCAAGGACAGTTAAGTATTTCAAAGCTAATTAAAACTTCATTTTTTTGATTGGGACACTGTGGGCAAGGCCCTCAGCTGGATATAGTGCCTGATATATATACACTGATGTCCTTTTGCTTGACCAAAGAATAACATTGCAAATGATTTAACTTACACTATTTTTTTCCTGGTATACCTCAAAATGATCTTACAAAATAATATGATTTTCTGTATCTACAGAAGAAAGTACTTGACAACTTGCCACTGTCAAGATGTTAATTCATTTTCATTTCTTTTTCTAGATGATTTTTTACTGAGCAAGAGCAAATAAACAGGAAAGATTAAAATAGGTGTGACTTGGCACAAAATCTGTTGAAAGAATGCGTAAGTGTGGGAGGGAGGGCCAGCTCTACTGCATCTGCAGAGTTCTGCCAGGTTTAGTAACAGATTTGGTTTCTGTGGCAAGGCTTACTGGGGGACTCCAGGAGTGGCATCTGTGAGAAGGTGCCAGAAGCTTCCCCCAGGCCTGGTTGAGCCAATGCCAGCCCCAGGATGGATCCACTGCTGGCCAGGGCTGAGCCCATCAGCAGCAGTGGATGGGACAGAATTTATTCCAGAAGCGGGGGAAAGCCTGCACAACAGCCATTGCAGCTGGGGAGATGAGTGAGAACATGTGAGAGAAACTGCTGACACCAAGTTCAGTGGAGAGGGGGAGGGAGGAGGTACTCTGGCCACCAGAGCAGATTTTCCTGCAGCCCCTGGAGGGAGACCACGTCAGAGCAGAATGCCTGAAGGATGCCATGACTCCATGGGAAGTCCGGACCAGCCTGTCAGGACCTATGGAGAACAGCCCACGCTGGAGCAGGTTTGGTGGCAGAGCTTGGGACCCTGTGGGGACCCACACTGGAGCAGGATGTGAAGAACTGCAGCCTTGGGGTTGGACTTGTGTTGGAGAAGTTTGTGCAGGACTGTGTTATGGGAGAGGGACCCTGTGCTGGAGCAGGAGAAAAGAGTGTGAGGAGTGGTCCCCCTGAGGAGAAGGAGCATCAGAGACAGATGTCTCTGTCTCCTCAGCCTCTTGAGGAGTACTCTTAATGTTTCCCCATGCACATCCCAAAGTAACAAATCACTTTTGAAAATCTTGTCCTTCAAACTTTATATTCTTTCTTACAGATGCCTCAGTTAAAACCACTGGATTTGCATTCCTTATTTCATATTTCTGTCATGCACACAATGCAAAGTACCCTAAGTCCAGCACAGGAAGCAGTCTGTACAGCACAGCTTTTTGGAGGTAATGAAAGCTTGGGTGAGTAGTTCAGCAGCTGTTTTGAACACAGGATCTCTTCTTTCATAATCTATTACTACTTTCTATGAAGTTTCAAGTAATTTGCTTCTCTGAATCAGGCTATAAAGTTTTTAACTGTAAAATTGATCTCCTCATAAAGTACATATGTTCTAATGCTGTAATTACCTGAGGCCTGATCTTCCAACCCTTGACAGCCAAAGTAATCTGTACTCATCTGTCTAATCTTTGTGATTGAATACAGGGAGAGTCAAGTGATTCCAGAATATCTACTAGGTCTCAACTTTCCTAAATCATATTTTGTTTTCACATAGCTAAGTGATCTAAGTGAAGGGTTAACAGTGTTCTGTCTCTCTTAATTTGAGGTTTGGAAGACAATTATAATTCAAAATGTTTCTTCTAGTTGAGACTCCTTAGGAAAGACACATACATAGCCTAGAGCTAGAAGTCCAACTTTGCTTTTAAATGCAAATATTTTAACAAGTATAACACACAGAAGCATGAACTATCAATTATTACTACTAGGCATATGTAAAACATCTTGTTTATCACAAAGAGACCAAATTAGGCTAAAAATAAAATAGAAATTTGTAATTGAAATGTTGCCTGTTCTCCTTTAAAACTGCCCATTGTTCTTATCAGAAGTAGCCTTCAGGTTGTCTTGATGCATCTAAATAGATCTTTCAATAAGAAAAGCTGGGAACTGCCAGCGTTGGCAGACTGTTTGTCATGCAATGAGACTTCCTGGGAACGTGTTAGAACGGTGCATTATTTACAGCACCAGCCTGTCATTTAAGAGTTAAGACTTTGTTTCCCCTTACTTTCATTCTCTAGAGGTCTTACTGGTACTTACAGAATGACAGGAGGAAGTTTCAAGTCAGGGAGAGGGAATTTCCCAGCTCACCTACCAACACAGGAATGTAGACAAAAGTCCACAGAAATTTTGAAAGTGTTAACTTCAGCAGATATTTTGAATCCAAATTTAACAGCATTCAACTGAAGATGAAAGAAGTGCAAGTTTCAACAAATGTTGGATTTATTTTTAAGTACAGTACTGTCTCAGCCTCAGAGAAGTCAAATTCTACTGTCTGTCTCCATCCCCCAGAAGACCTTGTTCTGAGACAGTAATACCTTGGGGATTTGGTTGATTTGTTTGTTTGTTTTTCTAGGCTACTACTACTTATCTTTTAGAGCTATGGCTGGATTGAGTCCTCAAGGTGATTAAGTTGCATCACTTTGAAGACATGACAGATGTTTTACCAATACTTTCCCTTTCTCAAGGGTAGTTGGTAGGTTTGGACCAGAAGATAATTGTCTTAATGACCCTCAGTGCACCTTCAGGACATCCCCTGGAAGAGCCACACTCACAGGAGTCCCACACCAGCTGGAGGTGTGCATGGCACAGTCCTGTGGCTCTGTGCTCAGGGAACAGGGCCTGATGTGGGTTAGGGTTCCCTGGAACCCTTCTGGGGAGCCAATGCTGCCTTGCAGCAGCCTGTTACTTCCCCTGTCCCCATGTCTGCAGAGCTCCTTTGGGACTGGAACTCTCCAATCCCTCTTGGTTATTGGACTGCATTGTTTTGTGCTCTTTGGCTTTTGGTACAAATTTTTGTATATTGGCCTCACTGTGGAGTAAATTCAGAGCTCCCTGTTGCTGCTGGGGTTCTGTATATCACACCAGGCCCCCTGCTTTGCTTGAGGTATTTATAGAGGTTATTTCTATTACATCAGATACAGTTTCACCTTGGAATTTAAAGTGGTCATAATTGAATCTATTTAATGTTGACAAGATTGATATTGTTGTTTAATACCTATTTTACAAAACAATATGTTTAAGTACTATTATTTAAAGAGGTATTGGCTGCATTGTTTCACAGTCTCTCTTACTGATGACTTCTATGCTTTTTCAGGTTCTGAGGGTTTAGGTGTCAGAACACGACCTTTTTTCCACTCTAGACTTGTTGGAATAAAAGGAAGGCTACCTCTAAACAAGGCTGTCTCAAACAGTTACAATATTTTTGTTTAGTGTACACCCCCCCATCATCAGCTGCTTCTAATTTCTCTAAGAGCATACAATTAAGAAGACTTGGCTCAGCTGCAGAGACTTTCACTTCAACTCATCAAGTGGCTAACAGCCCAAATAAAATTTACCTGTGTAAAAATAATAGGTCCTCTAGGTGGTGTTACATATTTCTGTTACATATAAATACATATATATTTTATATATATACACAGATACTTCTGTATTTATCAGACACCATGTACATGTATATACAGCATCTGATTTTGCTTTTCAAGACAGTCCAAGAGTAGAAGTCAGACCATACCCTTTGTGTCACTCCAACTTCAAAAGGACATAAAATAGCCCTCACATCTCCATATCACTCCCCAAAGTCTCATCTTTTTTGTTTGGTTTCTTGTACCAGAGAGGAAGGAGTGTACCTGAGGCAGTCAGTTGTTTCTTGTCTCTGTGTTGTTTGATGTGTGATGAGCTTGGTTATCAGATCTCAGTATGCAACCAAATATGGCTTCACTTGCTACAAAAAGTGCTTATCTACAAGGAGACAAATATGCCCTCTACTGACTTCATCTGTGGCTAGAGTTTAAAAGCTGCTGTCAGAGAGTACACAATGGAACTGTTTGCAAATAAAGCAAATTAAAATAAACATCTTTTATCATAAGAAAGCAATTAGTGTTGACTCACAGCTTCACTTGGTTTTTCTTTCCTGACCTTGACTACATTGTGATGGTTTTGTGCTTCCTCGGACAGTTTCTACTTGCATCTGCATTGATTAAACCTTGATCTCATTTATTATCTCAGGAAATGGTCTCAAGGTCACAGGGCTGGAAATTTAATTATGGTGGCAGTATATTAAGTGGCACATTTAAAGATGCTGAATCGTAGTAATTAATTTTTTGGATGGTGGTCTCTAGGGAACAGGTTTTCTCTTCACTGGGTGTTTAGACATCCATCATGCCCATTCGGCTTGGCAGCTGTCTTTTAGCTTTAAACTGCATCATTATTCATTTTTTATGACTGACTTTAAAAACACTAGACAACTATATCCTTTTTTATTGTAATATATGTCAGATGCTTGTATTAAGCTATACTTCACCTTTGCTATAAAACATTAACAGAGGTTGCTAGCAGCTACCTAGGCTGGCCTCTAAATTGAGACAACAATTACCCTTCGCTGACATCTAGTGTCAAGACATGAGATATAGCTGGAGTGCCGAATCCATTGGCCTGGAAATCCTGCACTTCCCCACTGATTCAGGCTCACCCAAGAAGCTGCAGCACTGGACATAATTAGTGGACACGAGGGATTAACTTGGCACACAATGTTGACTTTGTAGCAGCACTAGGTTATAGGATGAAATGCAGCACTGTCAAGGTCTTAAAAAGCTTGTAATGTTTAATGAAGGAATGGTCATTAAACTTGCTGGATCAAATATTAGGCAAGATAGAACTGGGAGGTATTTAATAAAGAGGCCTGAAAATATGAACTAAATCACATATATTCATTTAAACTGCTGGCTAAAGCCCAGCATATTTCAAAATAATTCACTGCTGGTTTAAGCTAGATGGTATGAACTGGGAAGGAGGAGAGTAAGCAGGTTTTAGCTTTCTGCATAACTTCACAGATTTTTTTTCTACTGTAGATTTATTTTTCTTAAATGAAATACTTAAAAGTTCACACATTCTGTTGGGACTGCAAAAAAAAAGTTCTCTAGGGAGTGTGAGGGTGTTAAGAGTTCTCAAAGTGAACAAGATTTTCAAGTGAGGTGTTTCATACCCTTAGTCAAGCTAAATCTTCCAGGATCTATACCAAAATATTAAACAGTGGATTTTAAAGATATTGTCACAAGAGTTGGTCCTCATACCAGCATATTAATAACACTATTTTTTACAGGCTGAGGTGAAGATGATCTCTTAAAGCAGCTGGGACAGTCAGAGAACGGAATTAAATTCTAGGTACAGAATATTGGGTGTAGCATTCCTCCTGCACCTTGTCACCTCCTGAATCTTACTAGACATAGTTCTTCAGCAGTTAAAGCCTTTGTGCTTGCAGTATTTGACCTTCTCTTTAAATTAGTGTTGTGAACCCATCTAGTTCTTTGTGCTATTTGGCTTTTCTGGAACAGTAACCTATCTTCTTCTGGAGAGATGAGCTAGATCTACTTTTTGTGCTGTGTTTTATGATTAGAATTATGTGGTTGTGGCTGAGATGTTTAAATGCAGTGGAGCTGAGAAAGACTCATCTTCCCTGGTGTGTGTGTCATCTGAGTGCACCTCAGTTGTCTGGGCTCTTTCCAGCAGTTGCATACGCTCAGCCCGGGGCTCTTGTAAATTCAGAGGGTTTGTAGGCAGTATTTGTAAATGCTGAGCATGTCATTCCTCCACCTGTGGTCTGTGTTCCCACAGTTTGAGAAGAAAACAGCAGGTAGAAAAGCAGGTTTACAGGGAGAGAAGTGGTTGATGATCTCTGAAGTGAGATATACAAAGGCACACAGGGTTTCTCAGCTTCACTTGGGTTTGACCACAGAGTGACTGCAAAGGACATCTCCCAGCAGCCTCACGCAACGTAGATGGGCTCAAGGCTGCAGAGTGAGCACAGCAGATAATTTGGATCAGGTCAATCGAGCCACAGACAATGAGTGATACCACAGTGGCTCCTTACAGAGCTGCAGATGGAGCTTTAGGGCTGTCCACATTTCATTGAATTGAGGAGGTGCAGAGAGGTGGGGAGATGGCCAATATCTAGTCAAGAGTCAATTTAAACAGGAAATGTTTGCAAGTATCATGTTCAGTCTGGTTTCTGTCTCCATGTGGTTGAAAACTCCTTGGTAATTCCCTTATAAAAGCAGACTATAAGCTTGTAAATTAGCTCTCTCCTACTTTTAAATATTGCAACAGAACATAGAAATGGGAATAAGGTATCCTGATCACTCCCATGGATCATCATGGTTATGTTCTAAGTGCCCTAGTCTGTTCTAAATTATTAAAAATGGATAAATTGCATGTATGTATGGTTGCACATCTAGCTGAGCAAATCAGGGCTAGCTATAGCTGCAAAAACAGGGTAGTTAAAATAATTTTTTTCCCCCCATGGGTTTCTGAAGAAGCCCATTTGTTCAGAAGCCACTGGATTTTGTGAAGAAACAAACCAATACCAACATAAGAAACATGGTGGAATCACAGTATGTGATGGATATTGGCAGGTACTGATACCTGGAGCATATAAGTACAAAGAAAGTTCAAGAGGATATATGGATATTCTTTTTCTCAAGTCTGCTTTCTATCTTCTCGTAACCCATTTTAACAAAGACCATGTAGATATTTGGGTTGTAACTCTATGCTATAGACCCATTCACAAATGCTTTGAATATATCTGCATGTAAATACTGCCATCCATATCTTCATATGTGAGTATTCATAGTGGAGTGGAGACCAGCTCTTTAGAAAGTTTGAATTCCGGAGCATGTAGAAGAGATAAAATCAGTATAGCTGAGGCAGAAATGTTGGAAGAGTGGTTAGGTGTATAATAAATAATCCATAGGTTAAGAGAAATTAATGCAAGTGATTAGATGAGTAGCTTTGCACAACAAATGGAGAAACAGAAGAAAAAAAACCCATTAATGCTAACTTCAGAAGAGGCTCATGATACCAAATCACATATTCACCATGAACTGCTTTTTCTGCTGCAGTCATGACATACATTCTATTCAGATTATCTTACTGCTGGATAAAGTCACCAGCATTGTTACTGAAATCAAGGCAGCAAATGTTCTCATAATTAATTTGAAATTTATGAATAGCAAAATTAGTCTGTTTTGTGGGTTTTTATATCAACAAGCTCAATAAAACCACTTATTTCTCCTGTCTGGAGACCTTTTTACCTAAAATGCCACAGTAGAAGGGCAGCAGTGATAGAAAATTGTTGCACTTCAGCACCTTTTGCAACAGACTTGCAGATGTTTGGTAAATTAGAACTTGTACTGCTGAAAGGTTGGATTTATAACCAGTCATGGGAGGTTTGGATCCAATCTGTTGTAAATCATCAGGACTTTCAAATGGCATATCAGGGTTTTTCCTCTGCTTTTAAAGCCTCTCTTACATTAAAACACCATGTCATTCTTGTATTGACTTCTTGCAAATGTCTTGTTGGAATTAAGATTTTTTTAGAACATTTAAAGCCATTACTCAGTATACTTGCTTTACTTTTATGGTAGTTCTGAATGCCACAGTTTTAGCTCTTATCAGAGAAAGTTCCTTTCAGATGAGGTAGGCAATAATTGGATTTCCATGTATATGAACTATCTTTCAAAACTGTTTCAGTGCATACTCACATGACTGATATCCTCATAACCATCCACCCTGAACTACATTCAACTTTCCTAAATGAGATTTTATTGGAACTGATTATGATTAGATAAATGGGTGACTTCACTAATGTATAATACACTTTTCAATTATAGAGTATGTATGATAATTTACATTTCTTGTTTGATAGTATGATATTTATGTGACATATTCTGGATGAGATCTGCTGCTGTTTATATAATGGCCTTACTTTTCTTTTAAATTAAATCTGCTTTCAACTTCTTTCAATATATTTAATTTTTTAGGATAAACAAAGACATTACAAATCCACCTTAATTTACCCTTCAGTGGAATTTAATCTCTTGGTGGATAAATTCTGGTCCCCAAATTTGTTGCCTGAGGAGAGATAAATTCTGCCATCAGATGAACATAATGTGGCTTGGAAGTTCCCCAGTTAAGTGACTGCAGAATCAAGCAGCCATTATCAAACTGACAGCTGAGAGACTGTTAGAGAAAAATGGAATTTGATGGAGAAACAGGGTTTCTTCTTTCTTGCAATAAATCTGATTTATGCTTCATGGGTTAACAGTTTTCTTTACATGTAGAGATTTTGTAAGATGCATTGCTAATTTTGAGGTAGCTGAGAATTAGAGCATCTTCCCTGGCAAAGGACCTCTGGGCAGGGGAAATAAAAAAACTTCTTAATGTATTTTTTTTCCTGCTAATAGCCTTTACAAGTTTTTATCTGATGTCAACATGCAAAGAAGCGGCATTCAGTCAGAAAAAGACATTGTCTACAGATATATCCATAAATGGTATTGCTAAGTAGTTTTTAAACTTTATGTTTTAAAAAAAAAGAAAAAAGTTAAAGTTGTGGTTCATAGCTGTAATAAATAAATAATTTTGAAAACTATCATATCACCAAATTTAATTTTAAAGTGGTCAACATTCTGGAGGAATATATTTTTCTAATTTAATATAATTTCTCTGAATGTTTTCAGGAGTTCACTGATGACACGATGCTGGGAGGAGCAGCTGATCCCCCAGAGAGCTGTGCAGCCTTGGGAGGGACCCAGACAGGCTGGACAGAGTGGCTGAAGTTCAACAAGGGCAAGCAGAGGGTCCTGCACCTGGGGAGGAACAACCCCAGGCACCAGCACAGGCCGGGGCCGACCTGCGAGGAGGCAGCTCTGCGAAGAAGGAGCTGGGGGTGCTGGTGGAAAACGAGCTGTCCCTGAGCCAGCAGTGCCCTGCGGGCCAAGGAGGCCAATGGGATCCTGGGTGCATCAGGGAGAGCAGTGCCAGCAGAGCAGGGAGCTGATCCTGCCCCTCTCCTCAGCCCTGGTGAGGCCACTCTGGAGTGCTGTGCCAGTTCTGGGCTCCTCAGGACACAGAGACGTGGAGCACCTGGAGCGGGTTCAGTGGAGGATTTCTTCCTAATATCTACTCTAACCCTGCCCACTTTCAGTTTGAACCCATTTTCCTTTTTGCTCTCTCTCCATGTCCTTGTTCTCCAGAGAATGGAGTCCTTCTCAGTTGTCTGGCAGCCCTTTTGCTACCTGAATCTGACCCCTCTCTCTAAATCATTTCTCTGCCTTTCAGTAGCAAACTACTGAAAATGCAGGTCATTTGATTAGGAAAAAATCAACCCTTGTGTAAAAGTAGACTATACACTTAAGCCTGTATGAAGCAAAGCAGCTATATGAGTCAAAACAGAAACATAATTCTCTTCCTCCTTTAACAGGACACCACCTGCTATTTAAGTCACTAACTATTCTGATTATTTTAGACAAATTTCAATGTGCATTTTCTTGTGTCTCAGTAATAAGGAGTGTGTTTGCTCCAAAATCACCCTACTGCAGCTAAATGTGAGAGCATGTGTATTTGATTCACACTGGGCTTGAAGTTTCGTTACTGAAATAAAACAGGAATACTCCCACGAAGTAAATACTTAAATAAACAATAATGCTGATGCAAATAGGAGGAATGCTGAGTCTACAAAATGCATTATTAAGAGTATTAGTACTCACATTGGCTGAGACGTGTAGATAGTTGTACAAGCTGTAAATAATTCTCTGGCTGTCAAAATAGTAGTGCACTAGGTAATATAACCCAGTGCAGGCAAAATGGCATGAGCCACTTTATTTTGTTTTAAAATCATGACTCATTCATGAATCAGTGGACAGCTCTTAGATTTTAACAATCTGTTAAAGCCGTTGGGCAAATTCCTTTTCACTGGAAGATTACTGATGACCTCTGGTTCTGTCATTCTCATCTGAATTGGGGAGTGTGTGTATACATTTTTGAGGCCTTTATTATACCTTTACATTTCCTTTTAGAGATTTCAAAATATAGTTGCTTTGCCCCACTGACTTTAATATTGTTCTTGTGCTTCTCCACAAAAATAACTTTTCTACCCTGTTTTGGACTCTATAAGAACTTCCCAAGGTGCAACTGAAAAGAAATTTGCTTCAAATTAAAATTCTTGAATTCAGGTATGATCATGCAAACAACGGGCAGAATTTATTTAACCTTCAGCCAGCTGCTTAACCAAGTTGAAATTATTGATAGCCCATCAGCAATGATCAAGATGGAGAACCTAAATGAAGAGGTGCCTTTTCTTTTTCTTCTCCAGCCTTCCCTGCATTCCCCTCCCTGCCGCCCCCTCCCCTTTTTTTTTTTTTTTGCCTAAGTAAGAGAACCATTGAGCTGGTAACAAGACTTGAAATGCCATGTCAGCTCAGGCAGCGTGGTCAAGGAGCTCAGCTGTAGAAGGGAAATAAAACTGTTAAGTTATGACTGCCCTCCAATCAGTCACAGGGGTAATGATGTTTGGCTTTAGTCAGGTTATATGTCAGTAAATATACATCTCTCAGACAGCCTTTAAGACAGCCTTAAGATCATGCTTATTGTTTTATATAGATAGGGGTCGGATGCTGATATATGGTGGTCATAGGCCACTGAAATAAATTTCACAGCATTCAGCAGGTAAAGTTAATCTCAGTAGAGCAGAATGTGATGGCACTTTTGATAGAATATTCATTCAACAGTGATGGGGCATTTTTTTCTCTGTTAGGTTTTGTGCAAATCACTCAAATGCATATTTTTTCCCCCCCCCGCCTTGGTTCTAAATTTGCTGCTACCTGAAGTGACCATTTCCATTTGGTCTTTAGTGTAGAACTGTAGCAAGATCAAAAATTTTAGTTTATAAACAACACTGTGTTCACCCTGCTCACATATAAATTGCTTTCAAAGCTAAGGGAAACTCAGAGCTCTAAGTTCTGCCAATGGAATTTCAGTCATGTGTGGATGATAATGGGAACTTTTGGCTCAGGAGCAAAGGACTAAAATTTTACTATAGACTTAGACAAAAATTTTTTACCATATTCTTTCTGATAAGGATATTTAAGTTTTCACTTAAGCTTACTGCTAAGGACACCTTATCATTTGCAAATATTGGATCATACCTTTCATTCCTGCAGCTTGACATTAGACATTAAATTCGCTAAGACTCTCCATAGCATTTTTATAACATAAATGTTATAACAATCCATGTTATAAAAAGCAGAAGGTTCCCATTATACCAGCTTCTGCTCTCTTACTATTATTCAGCATTACCATTGCACAGAGGAAGAAAATGTAAAAATACAGCCCACATGCATTTCATGTAACACCTGTGCAATTAGACCAGCATGTGATAAAGCCATGTGTACTTACACCCTAAGGAAAATGTGCTTTGAGTTTTAGGGTATAATGCAGTGTCTATTTTTAAATTCAACACAATTATGGCTGTAGGCCTAAGGTTAAACTGAAGCATGAAGCTACCATTTGGTGTCAGAGCCTTCAATCCAGATCTAGAATAACAAAACCATTTTAGTTTAATTTAGTAGGATTTATCAGAACAATGGCTTAATCCTAAAGTTTTATTTTGTGTTTAAATTGTCAAATATCAATTAAATTAATGGAAAATTGGTCACGGTAAAGACAAAAGTGAAAACCAACAGGCAATGTCTATAACTGAAGGCAGATGATGTTGATAAGTTGATTGCATATCCAGCTTTTAATGCTAGTCTTTGTTGATGTTGTTTCAGCAGGTTTTTTTGAAGCTGTTGCAGTCAATGAATAAGTTAAACTCAGAAACTGCAATATTCATACTATAGCTGTTTATATTTGCTAAATGCTGATCCAAGTCCTAAGAGAAAATTATTATAATGTCAGTATAAACATACCAGATTTTACCTTTTAAATCCACCAGGGGAATTTTTATGAGACTCTGAAATATTAAAAAGCTTTTTTCTCCTCTTAGATGGTATTAACTAGTCTATATTCACAAATTTTGAAATTTCTTTCCTAATATCTGATTTTCTTTTAAAAAAGATGCTCTGATATTCTGAGCTTGTACAGCCCTTTTTAGACAGGTACTGTAGACATTACTGAATGATGCTTCATAAGCTTCTTGATACAAATGTCATCAGCTGAAAAATTCCCACTATTACCAGGAATCCCATAGTTCAATGAAATCCCTTACATGTGAAAACTGAGTAAGAAATGAGAGTTCATGTTTTCTGAACTATAAGTAGGCATGAAATTATCCAGAGACTTTCCATGTGATCAGCACATGTTAACGTTCAGTTAAGGGGAAGGCCCTCACAGGGAAGTGCTTAGGCAGGTATTTCAAGCTATCAGCTACTGTAAGCTGTGATTAAGAGCTTTCCTGGAGAGTGACCCTAATTATCATCCTCATGTCTTAAATAAGGTAGACTACATCTGCAGACCGACTTAATTTGGCAAACATAGGCTCAGCTTTTCACACTAACATATTAAAGCTTTGTATTTTCCTCATTTAACATATTAAGTTCCTTCAGAGAAAGAAAAGCATTTTAAACTATTTCTGAACTCTTCTTCCTCTCCTAGTCAAGTTTAAAAAACATTAAGTTGTAGGTCTCTGAATATTCTGTTATAGATTTTACTGGCCAATTCTGACTGTTCTTCTGCTTAATATTTGATCAGTGTGTGGAAAGGCACTGATCTGAAGGGAACATATGATCAGTAATGAGTTTGACACTTCCTGTCTTGCTGAGTGTTGGCTCTCTTGTAGCAATGCTTGAAAGGCTATGGAATTACTTCTGTTTTGCAGTAGTGTACCTTATATTGAGTTTCAAGGGCTTTAAGTCCTTATGTGGCATGGTTAACATGGTTAACATTATAATAATGTTATATTATTTATTTTTATTTACCTTTTTTACATGTATACCATCGCCCAGTACCATGCTAAAAGCTCGTTTTTCAGATTTCATTTTTTCCTTGTTTTTCTGTAATTTTTTTAAAAGCATATTAAAATAATTCAGATATTAAAAGCAGGCCTTATTTAGGATGTCTCTAGGTAAAAAAAATTGAAAAGCTTCTTCATCTTTATAATGATTTAAAGAAAAGTAAAAAGTTTCCTTGATGTGGATAGGGATCAGTATGAATTTTTTTACACTGATAAAACAAATTCTCATGAAGAAAACACAAATCCTTTAAAGTCTTTAAAAGCACTTTTCAAATCACTGTATTTTCATGGATGCCAAAATTTTTGCTGGCATTATATCAGAAAACAAGTCACAGCCTTTGTGTAACTACCTTGGTGTGACTGGTCAGTATCAATTATTACTTCTTTTCTGTTACAGATTCTTCATTGCAGCCTAGTGATCTGTAGAGAACCATGGAAATAAATATTTGCTTTGTTTCTCACAAATTATTTTTCAAGAAGAAAACAAAAACTTTTCAAGCTATTTTTTCAAAGTATAGTCTTTTCCAACACCAATATACCCTCAAGAACTACTAACATAATTCTTTAACTACTAATCTAATTGTTAAAACTCCAAATGTAATTGTTTAACATTTCATAGTAGGCTACCCAAGAACTGCACTGATGCCCAGAAAATTGAAAGCAAACGGTCACGTAGTAAATTACTAAGTTTACATAAATGATCTGGTAGTAAAAGTTCAAATCCATGCAAAAATGATTATTGCAGCATTTTAGTGAGGGTGATAAATGAGATTTTAGCAATATTGTCTATGGGATTCTGGATTAAGCTTTTTCTATTTATATCTTCACTGAACAGATTTTCAACGCTTGTACAGAAAGTATATTTTTCTTATTTTTCTTATTTTTCTTACCAGGGCTTAACAAACTACAGCTTATTCCTGTATGGGAGGTGGTGGGGAAAGGAAAAGTATTTTATTACTGCACTGCATATCCAGTGTTCAGACACCCTTTAAAACGTTGATGTGATTATTTTTTTTTTTTATGTTCATGCAACTAAGGCAGACTTTGTGCCAAGACTGGAAGGTGCTCTGGGAGTAACTTTTCACAGTCTCTACTTCCAAACACGCAGCAGATAACAATTAGTTAGCTAGTTAAGACAGAGGTTAATCAAATCACAGCTGGCTGGAGCCAAGACAGATATCCCAGACTCTTTGCCAAGCTGGCCATTGGAAATGCAGTGACTGAGGGATGGATTTATCTCACGCCTATGGAGATCATCAGCTGCAGCATTAGAAGGAGGCATTTCCATGAGTTACTGCACAAATTCAGTGTGACTGGTTTTCACACATTCACTGCACTGAATGCTTCTGCAGTCACTGCTGAAGAATAAATTATGAAGGTTGGTTGATGATTCCCAGCAATCACTTCCTAGGCTATCTTTGCAATGAGAGGCAATTGCACTACAAGACACCATGTCTGATTTTTGCTTTTAATGTCTAGTGGTCCATGGCAATTGGTGTAGATTTGGCTTTCAAAAAAGACTATTAAAACATTCCAAATGGAGCACTGAAAAATACAAGTAAATGTAAACTGCAGTCTTTAATCACATGGCCATCACTGCACACACAAATAATCTGTAGGAATTTAGTGGTTTTCTAGAACTGACCTCTATTTTTCTTGTACTTGGTTGCTGAAACATAGAAGTATTTCTTGTAATTAAGACAAATTATTCTGATATTTTCCATAGGCAGTTTCTGAAGGCAATATAGCATTAGTTTTTTGATATATTTGTCTTGTCTTGTAGAAGGTATTTCATCATTCTCAGAGAAGCTCCCCGTGTAGTTCCCAATGAAGCTTCACAAACATTTAAATCCCCTACTGGAGGGGAGGGGGATTTAACTGTGAATCAACATACTTCTTAAACCTCACTACAAAAAAAAAAGAACACCAAAAAAACCAAACAGAAAAACCCGCCCACAACTATTTTAATCAACTCTGCTCCTGAGTATGATTAACAGGAAGATTTCTCTTACAGCATTACAAGGAATAATTAAGCTGTAAATGTAGTCTCTGTTTGCCAAGTGGGAAACAATATTTTTACCACAGGCTTCCCCCACCTCAACTTTATCTATCTAGATAAACATAATTAAGTAGTGGATGATGGTTTGTTAGCATTTTATTACATGTGTTTGCAAGGGCATTAAGAATAATCATAAAATGCACAACAAATGTTATAGGTATTGAGGTTTTTAGCAGTAGAAAACGTGACTTTTTAAAATCTGGACTGGAAACATGTACTCCTACAAATTAACTATTTCTCTATGCAGAACAGCCATTGAGATGCTGCTGTCTTAGTTGATTTACATACACTAATTGCTAGTTCCTATTAAGCACTGAGTGGTCACCTGCTCAATAATATAAATAGATTCGTATTTTCAGATAGCAGTTATTCACAAGTAGTACATTAAATGTACAATTAAAGTAGTACATTAAGGTACAAACATTAAATTCGCTTTAGAGTTTAGTAATTAAATCGGATTTTCCTTTTCTTTAGCATCCTGTTTGCTGCTTTGCTATTCAAACAAAATAACCTAGTGAAGCTGTTGAAATTTGCAATACTTTTTATGTGTACATTATGTAAATGTATGTGTATGTATATAGTTATATAATGGTGAAAGTTTCAAATAGGGGTGGAAATATATTTTTTTTTCTGCACTTTGGCTAAATCACATGATCAAAATGTCTGTACCTGAGTCATTCATCTGGTTGAACCTTGAAACCGAATTGAATTTTCCACAGACAGATCCTACAGGACCAACTCATATTTATGGCTCCATGAGCTCAAAGGAAAATCTGACCTGGCATGTGTAAAATTCCTCACAGCTGAACTTCCCCCAGAATCCATGGACAGCTTAGGTGGCTCACCTGTACCTGAATCAAGGCACAGCTGACAAACCAGAAGCCAAGAGGCTGGCAGAGGGTCCTGGCTGAAAATGCTGACCCGCAGAACAAGAGGCATAACCTGTCTGGCCTTCCCATCAGCACCACAGCACATGCACAGAGCTGCCCTGGCTCTGGCTGGAAGCACAGCCAGGCCCTTCTGCTTCTGACTGGGTCACTCCAGGAAATGTCACCCTGAGCTGAGGCCTTTATATAGGGTGGCTTTGGGCCCTATTTGCCCAAGAGATGTTCCCAGTTACTTGTAGGCAACAGTGGTAAAACCCCCCAGTTTTCCAGCACAGTGACACCTTCTGAAGCACTTGGCTCTTTTACTCTCTCCTAGGTTCGGTAAAATCACTTCAAGTCCAGGACACACAACCCTTGGAGATCTGAGTGCAACTTCTGGGTAATGCTGAAAAAACATACAGGAATTGCATATGCTGCTTTAATGATAGTGTGGAGGGACTGTTTTGGGGAAAACAAGTTCCTCAGTTTTGGAGATTCAGTTCTGTATTCTGAAGATACTTTTTTTTTTGGGGTTGTTTGTTCTGTTATAACAACAACACGTGCCATTTAAAATTTTCCTGATTTTTCAAAACTAAAATACCACAACCATCACAGTGTCTTTCTTTTATGGAATTCTTGATTGTCTACATAGGTAGTTTAATTTTCTAGAAAATGAAAAAATCTAGCAAGACAAATAGGTTTTTTACCTCTGTTTAATTCTTTGTGTTTTGAGGAGTATGTTCAGAGACAAGAGGACCTTGGTGCTCTTGCTGAAGGTATGAGCATATAATATATGATGGAAAGTAGCATTAATACCCTGCCATAAGAAGATGACAAACACAGACCTTAGAAAATGCTTTTAAAGTCAATCATTACTTCTGTTATGCCATTGAAGAGACACAGAACTGCCACAACTTGAATTTCAAGTGAAACCTCAATTTACTCCTGGAAGCTACAGATTTTCAGAGTCTCATGTGCAGCCTAAGGTCCTGAATTCTGCTTGTGTTGTGTTTCTACTGACTCCACTGAGCACACACTGGAATCCAAGAGGCCATAATTAAGGAGGAAAGGCAAAGGACCCAAAAGGAACACTCTGAATTTAGGACATTATTCTCAAGTATTTCTGCATGGTTTTGATGATAAATATTGTTCTGCATAAAGCAAAATAGTTGATAACTCAATCTGATGGACATAATTAGTTCTTTTTACTCTGTGTGTGTCTTTCTAACAGTTATTTGTTCATTACTGTGATACTTCTAATGTTAATTACTAATAATTATTAGCTTGTACAGCACTTCATCCCAAAAAGGTGTGTAAAAGTGCATCGATGTTCTCCTTTTGAAATGCTTACGTGGTAGTGTAAAGGCTAGAAATCATTCCTGTGAGCCAAAATATAATTTGCTACTGTCAGAAGGCAAGTTAACAGTATTATAACTTAGTTAAAATTTGAATACATTCCACATTCAATTTTTTTTAATAAGAACTGTAAATAACAGGCCATTTTGAAATATAATAAATGATCCTTTCCAAAGCCTAATGATAGCTTACTTTAGTGATGGCCATTCTTTTATAGCAATAGACAGCTTTAAAAAATCATTCTTGCCACATACACATAATTTCACGGAGCTGGAATAAAGTTTTGGAGTTAGTCCATTCATTTAATTTACACAGGTATGGCAAGTACCAGGAGTATCTTTGATGTCCTAAATCCCATCTTACACAGAAAGCAGCCTTATCTTCTGGGTTTTGCACATAGTATTTTCTTCCCAGGTACTTCATATTCTAGACATTTCCTTTCTACTTAGGGTATTGCTTATCCTCATTGATCAAACTCATTGATCAGAGGCTAAAGATTTAGTCTGCCTCTGATTTGGTATGTTTAAAAAAATAAGATTAAAAAAATTAAGGAAGTATCTATTAAAAGCATTCCTCTGAACTTGTAATCTCTGAAGAATATATTTTCCAGATATTAACTGGAATCCTAAAGAGTAATATTTAATTTTTTTTAATTAAGTAAAGCACCAATTCCAACTTAATCACTCAGATTTGGAAGTTGCAAATTTAAAAAAACAGCAAGATTTATTATATTATTGAGAGGCCAAAATAATGCAGCATTAACTACAGCATTATAATATTCTTTACCTACATAATAGCAGATAGCTATTTTCAAGTGAACTAAGCTTCAAATGTTCTGGAAAAAAATAGACAAGAAAAACCAAGTCCTCTTCAAAGAAATCCATGTATTTTTCTGGCTCTGGTGAGGCTGTGATTTTGTTGTTTGAAAGCAAAAAGATAAAAAATACTACACGTATTAATGCATCATGAAAAGAAATGATAGTATAAACTTCAGTTTGAAACCACAAATATCTGGTGTGGAAGAAGAAAACAAATGGTTTTTTACTGTAATGTTGTGGCTGCTTGTTGGTCCTGCTCTTACTACAGTTCTAACAATGCCCCATCACCACAGGATGTGAGCACGTTCTATGGAGACTACAGCCATGGAAAACTCTCCAACTGGATTTGTGTCCAAGGGAAAAAAAAGAATGAAAATTATTTCTTTTGAGCGGGTATTTTTTATTTCAAATTTTGCTGGTGGTCACATTTATTCTTGAAGAGAAAGATGTGACGTTCTTGCTTCCCACCTTTGTTCTACAGGTCAATCATCAGCTGGCACAGCCTTTATTGTCCTTTTTGCACCACTTTATTTTTTTACAAAATGTAAATTCATGGTAGTTGAAAAGATGAAAAGCTGTTTCTGGAATAAACAGCAACACAAACCAGCCAATTCTGCACAGCATAATGGGATTTTAATGTATTCTTCTTGTTGGCATAGTGTATTTCTGTGATAATTTTATGTGACAGCATAATTAAACTGGAAAACAATTCCCATTTCCTATGTATTTTATCTATTTATCATCATTTATTTCTTTAGTTTCTTGCTCTGCTATAAATATTATTGTAAGGAGAGTTAAATAAGTTAAACCAATGCAATTACTTTTACAGATTGAAATTAACTTCATATATCAATTTATACTGGTTTGTATACAGCACCTACTATTTGCCCTGTACAAATAAATGCATTTGTTGCAGTATATTTATAGTGTCACTATGGTTTCCATGTTTGCACTCCTTTTGACTAATGTTCTTTATGTTAAAACTTGACATTTTAACGGTATTTTCAAACAATTTCATTCATTATCAAATAACCATTTATTACATTGTGGCAATTTCAAACCATTTACTGGACCCTCTAGACATTGCTAAACAATGATTTATCAAGGAGTGTGCAAATTTTACTGCTTATCACAGCAAATACAGAAAGTAACATTAAATACTGACTTGACAACGGCCCTGACTAAATTATTTTCCTTTTTTAATTTTGATGAGTCATAGTTAGTAATAGCAGTTTGCAAATGCACTGGAAATTGAGGCCAATATTCTAGATTGCTCCATTTCATGAGTTTCTTTCTGGTTTGCTCAATTCTTTTGCATGCCTGAGGGATAAATTGAAGATTGTGGTACACAACAGATGCATCTCTTACTGTCTTTTTATTTTCTATTGGTGCTTGTGATGCCCCAACATTGTCCTGTGTGACAGTGCTTTTCACATTTCATTTGTCCATGAATCTAATAAAATTCAGCTCTAGCCAAATCTGTATTGATTTTTTGCTTACCTAGAGTGAATAGCAGTGAGACAAAGTTCTGTTTTCAGGAAAAATCTCCTCCTTCCAAATATTCTAGCCCAGAAGAAGAACTGATTGAATTTTCTGTGTGCACACTTGGCTGCGAAATGTTGCACTTTTAACAGCATTCCTTATCTCCCCTGGCTCTGCAGAATTTGAGATCCACTCTATGTCTGTGAGAGAACCAAGTGATACCCACAAATGACAATTAGGTCTCTGCAAGCACTTAAGTGCAAACCTTACAAGAAACAGTATTTGGTGAAGACATCCTCATTCTCAGAGATCTCATTAATTGCAGAGCTCACACATTCAGCTCTACACAGAGTAAATTGAAAGGCTTAAATATTCCAGAGGATATTCACAGAAGGAGTTTCGAGGACTTGGGAGTATTCCTCATTTGTGGGGTTCATACACAGAGTAAAGCTGAACAAATATTATTAACACTGAATTTAAATGATCCCTATGATCCCTAAATCAATAGTTTGGCATTGTTGGTTGATGTTACAGTAACATTAAATAGCTCCAGAGAAAGCCAAGGCTTCACTGTGCAAAACTAACAGCTTAACATCATCCTACACAGAAGAATTTATAGTCTACACTGCTTGTGAATTGAGGTAATAAGGAACCACAGAGTAGATCGTGATCTTCCTTGGCCAAGGTCACAAAAAGAGCAGAACTAGAAACTACACATGGATTTTCTACATGTCAGTCTTAATTTCAGAAGCATCCAAAAGGTTTTGATTCATTATCTCCAATTCAGGAGTGGTTATGAGGAGCCCTTCTTCTGTTCCTGCTTCCATAACTAGAACCAGCAAAGACAGCTTTTACTCATTAACCTAATAATGTAGTAATTTAATTTAAATCGCCACAGCTTTAGCTGGTTCTGGTATGTCAGGCTGTAAACTGTGGTAGACGAGAAGTAGCCAACTTTCTGCTCTGCACCTTGTGCCAACCTCTGCCAGAAAGGTGCAGGTGGGCTGGGGTATTTTGACAGCCAGGGCTGCAACAGCCAAGGTGCAGCACAAACTGGGGCCTTCACAGCTGTGCAAAGGTAAAATCTTGTTTGCTTGCTGAAGGTCTTACAACCCCCAGCAGAAGTACTTCAGTTCTTTCATTTTACCCACGGATATCTGGTATGTTTAGCCCTAGCACCTCAAAGCTTGGGTGTTTCCCTGTGATGTCAGTAAGTAATGTTTGGGGTTTGGGGGGTGGACTGCTTTCTTGAGGTTTTCTGTTTGTTTGGTTTTTGGTCACCAGCTCTACTAACGTTCTCTGAGAATTCTGCTAGACTAGTAGGGTATGACCGAGCCCAAAGTATGTTTACAGAGTACACAAGGAATGTTCATCCAAAAGCAGTAAAAAATGATGATTAATTTTACCCCAGCAGAACTGCTTACTAGTCTTCTCAAGTTTAACAGATAATTTCTAAAAATTATTCATCTATTCCTGAATTTTAGTAATTTTAAACATGCTACTACTTTAAACAAAACTGCCGCTGAATTCAGGGAGGCCAGATCAGGCACAAAAAGAATTTTTGACTTTAACAAATCACTTCAGTGATGCCATATAATGCCATAATACACGAACCATTACATCAATGTCCCTGCCTATTTAAAAACCAAAAAAAGTTTGTCTTAGAAAATGAAAGTGTCTGAGGACCCTGAACAGTCAGGAGTAAGCATTTAATCAATCATTGGAGAAACTGAGGCTGAGTTCAATCCCAGGGCAGAGCAGGACTGCTCAGAACCAGGTACCTCAAATTATAGCACTTTGGGCACAGATGTATCCATAACCCCACTCCAGTGACCCTAGTGTAAGCACAAGTGTATTTATTTTCTTTTATTTTGATCAGTCTAAATGACAAACTCCTGGGATTTTTAGGTACTTTCAGATCCAACTCTTGTTGATCCAGGAATTGATCCTAAGATGACTGGTCTTGTTAATCCATTTCCAGCCTCCTTTTCTCCACTAGTTTGCCTACTGGAGATTACTATTCCTTGGTTTCCACTGGTCAGATTAATCATCTGACATCTTTTCCCCCTATCTCTATGACATCAAGCTTGAGGGAGACTTTTGAGTGGGTTTTGTTTTGTTTTTTGGTTTTGTTGTATTTTGTAGCAGACTTTGTGTGTTACAATCCATGGAGCTTCAGCAACCATCAGCTACCAAGTGCCAGAGAAAAGGTCTGATTAAGGCAAAAATGGTTTTTAATCTAATCAGGGTTAACTGCACTCCCTCTTAGAATGCAGAAATGGAAAAAGAGTTACTCTCTGTGGCCAGCAGCCTGGGCATGAGGAAGGAAGTCATCAAGGCAAGCTCTTTCCTCACTTAAGGAGATATTATACAAAACATTAAACCCAATGAGGATATCTGTCAAAATCTAAGAGACTTCATCTCTGCTGTTATCTACCTTCCATTATGGATTAATTTGACACTAATTGCAAAAATGATTTAATTTAGCTAATCTTCAAAAAATACTGTTCGAAAATTAAAATTAATGGCCAGGATAAAATCCAAGTATTCTACCTGAATAAAAGCTTGGACATGAACGGCCTGATGCAGAAAGCTTAGATAGAAATTACCTCAAAAATTTGCATTTAACACATGAAGCAACAGAGAGCTAAAAATGAATTTAAAGAAGAACATGACAGCTATCAGTGGAGGAAAAGTCAAAGTTGTGTACCAATGGAGAAGGAAGGCAAAAAACAAAGTTGGAGTACAGCGCGAAATCTTCCGAGCACCTATCCCTAACTAAGCTATACTAGCTAACTAAATTCTCACTACATTGGAGCATTATAACTCTAAAAAGAACTTTGGTACTGTATTTTTAGACCTCAAAAACCTCACGAAATTACATTTTTAATTACACACTTTTAGTTATCCCAATAGAGGAACGTAGTAAATCAAGTACTTATCAACTATAGACTGGACAAACCAGAGAATGTGATTTTCAGAAGCAGTTTTG
>WEZZ01032318.1:4823-38595 GCA_013400585.1 Chloropsis cyanopogon | reverse complement strand
GCAGCCATGAAGTGAAAATGATACTTCACTTCAAAAGTTGTTTCTTCCTTAGAGAAAAACTGAGCTCCTGAAGAGAGAAGAGTTGAGAAGAGAGAAGTTACTATAAATCCTCCATAGAAGTAACAAGTCTACTAGTGCTCTTTTTCCATTCCTGCTGTACTACTATTTTCCAATTTTCGTAATTCCTTTCATCTTAAGCCACAACTTTTTCAAAGCTCTCATCTGACTGAGGTCCCATGAATTTGCAGATAAAGTGGCCTCATTTATCTTTCCAGTTTTATACAAAGACAAATAAAANTACAAAGACAAATAAAAAAGAAAAGAAAAAAGAAGACAAAAAAGAAAAGAGAAATGAAAAGAAAAAAGAAACCCCGGTAGTTTAATGCTGCCCTCCAAAATCTTCCAGTGTTTCTTGCAACTAAAATTCCATGCCAAGCAACACTTGTATGCATCCCACAAAAAAGAATGGGAATTCCAAAGAGATGGAAGTCAAGACTTAGATTATGACCTGTGATTCATGTAGTTTGGAAAAAGACCTTTATAATGAGGAGTAGAGGAAAATGCAGAAAAAAAAAATGTATGTTGTAAGATAACACACTCTGGACTCTCTAATATGAAATATTTTTTTTTCTTAAAATTAAATTTAAGGCATTTACATAATCTTTTCATAAATGTGCTTCAAGAAAAAAGGAATAAATGTATGTTATAAATCTAAAGATCCTCATTTATAAATCTAGACTACATTATTTCTATGGAAGACATGATTTGCTATACCTTCTTAAACTATGAAGTTTAAGAATAATTCTTTCCATTACTATATTTTTCTTAAAATTAGATTTACATGTATCAGTTCTTTGGTTTAGCAATAGACACGTCTGATGGAAAATAAAATATATGTTAAAGGTCTTTTTATATTACTTTCCCTATTTTTTATTCTTAACATTAATTAGTATTCTAATGTAAATTTTGTTATTGATCATTGCTGTCATGTCCCCTATTTTAGATACCTAATAACTATATATCCAATTTATAAGGCTGATATCAGTCCTAGATGACTGTAAAAAGGGCTTAAAAGTACTGTGCAAACATAAAAAGTGAATGTTTAAGCTAGAAAATATAAATTATAAATTTAAAACTTACACGGAGTTTCTCTTAAAGTAGCAGTATTTCACTAACATTGAACAAAACTCTTCATTTGCCAGGGGAGATGAAGATGTTTATTTCTGGAATTAGCAATTCTGCTGCTATGCATGCAAATCACCACTAATAGATTTTCTTAACTTTGGCTGATTATTGGCATGAAATAGCTCTCTTTTAGCTAAAAAAAACCACAAAACATAATTTAAAAAATTCACCATTTTGCTGATGACAGAAATGCCATGTTTCTTGTTTCATTGCTTTGTGTCCTCATCAAATGTGATAACACAGGTCCTTTGAAGAAAAAAGATTTCTTGGTTAAGTTTTCATATGTTACATAATGGGGTCTTCTGGATGAAACAGAGACATGATAAAAAATTCACAGAACTTGAATGAGAAAATAGGTATGCCATATATTTGTTTAATAATCTGATTGTCATTGTCGCCAAAGAGAGAATAAATCTTCAAACACAGCCTAAAGGGATAAATCCCTGTCTAATAATAATAGTACTAGTAAAAATATTCCCATATTTTAAACTGCTTTATTTTTTAATAAAAGGCACTGACAAGTATTTCATTACTTATCTGCAGATATTGAAAGACCAGAATTATTTTTTACTCAATATTTGTTGCATACATCCTTTATAATTGTCTAAGTCAACAACAAGCAAGATTTACAATCTTCTTCAATGGGTTAGATCTTTCCAACTATCGAATGTCACAAATAAATCAGTGCAGCATAGCTTCAGATTTACATGTAGAATTGTGATTTGGGATGCTAATTTTCAAAGAGTTTTCTGCATATGGTAAAGTGCCATAGTATTCCTACTGATTAGCAGTTTTTGAGAATAACATAAAGTAACACATTACGAAAATTGTTTTTTTTTTTTTAATTTCTACACTTGATCAGTTTTATGAAGATAATAGGTTGCAAAGGCCTGAGCTAAATTTTACGAATGTTAACAAAAGTCTGAGTCAATGCAAAACGACTTTGTATCTCATTCCTCATATTTTAATACAATATCTACTGGTTGACAAACTGGTTATGAGAATTTAATTTTAACTTCTACCCTTTCAAAACTTTCTTATACTTCTGATTGAAGTGAAATTGAAAACACATCGGTCGTGTTGATTTTAAGGTTCTGAGAGCCCCTGAAAATTAGAGATTTAAGCATGTGTTGAATAAATCCATGTGGATATGAGTGATACCATTAAAATGCTATGTTCATTATCTAAATGTCATGCTGGACATGGAGACTGTTCAGATAATTGAGTAAGAGATAACTAAGGGATTTTAAATATAATTAATAAGTAGGAGGTTCTGACCCTGTTATAAATAAATAAGAATTGTTTAAAGATAACTGAATATGTACTTTTAGCTAAGAGTATTGCAAAAATTCGAAAAGTACATTGTTGTCCTTTGTCATTGCTGTTTGACCATTATATTTATTATTTATCTATTTTAGAAAACATAAATATATGTAATCTAAAATTTATTATTAATCTAGGCAAGAAACTTCTGAAGTAATTAACTGCGAATTTTGTTATTAAGCATTTAGTGCTCTCTAGTAAAATACTGGGGCATATTAAGTTAAAAATTCACCAAACATCTATTGCAGTCACTTCTCTGAATGTCATAGAAATTAACTTCTGAATTGCACTCAGAATGCTTAAAGGAAAAAAATTGTTCTACGTCATTGCTACTGTTATAGCAGGCAAGTCCATATTTGAGATTACTTAAATTATTTCCAGATTTTTTTGGGTAATGTTTTTTATAGAAATACTATCATCTTAGTGAATAGACTTAATAAATATATCCCCAGTTGAATATTTACAAATAGATGCAGTGATTGGTACTTCTTGACTCCAGAGACACATCCAGCTCCCATTCAGCAATGTATCTTTAGATAGTGGATTTGAAAGGAGCTTAGAAAACCGAAGATCCAAATAGGCAGGAGGACATCAGCAGGTTCTGTCCATACATCCTTTATTCTGACTGCCACCATTGTTTTCAGGAGTGGACCATGTCCACTCACACACCCTGAGTGCCAGCTGCTCTTGCAGGTGTCCTGGGCAGCCTACAGCATTCCTGACACCTCACACGGCTTCAGAAAACTGGCCTCGTCATGGATTTGCTGAAAAGAACACACTTCGAGACAGAATCAATACTTGCAGTATATTTAGAGTTCTATGAGATTATTTTGAGTAGAAAAGTCATGTGGTAATGGTAGGTACTTTAACTTGACCAGAAATTGTTTCAAAGTGGCAGGTAAAGATGTTGCCAGGATAAATTAGGGGTGGGTTTTTTTATTATTTTTCTATGTTCAGGCTGTTATCAAAGTAAATACATTAAACAGAAACCCATTAAAATTAAAAATATAAAGCATCAGAAACAATTTCATACATAAGGGTTCTGTCTGTTGGCTGACACTATACTGACCTCTCCTTTTAAAGCAATAAAATAGCTTTTTCTGCACGTAAAGTAATTTAAAGTCAGCTAACTGAAAAGTGTATGAAGAACAACTCTGGCAGCCCTCATATGCAGCTGCTTGGCTCAAACACTGATTCAGTACTGAATAAGAAAAATTACTTTTATAACTGGAAATTTGATGAACACTAAAATTTAAATCTTGAAATTATGCCATATTTGGTCCAGTGTAGTTAAATTAAAATAAACTTAGTTAGGAATTTGGGTTGGAAAATAGCAGGTTAAAAATATTTAAATTAAAACTACATTTAAATATTATCATAGCAGGGGCTCGTGATCATGAAATTTGTTAAATTTAAAATACTCCTTCATCTGGATGAAAAATACTCTTTGGGTATGGACCATTCATACTTAGACACATTGATTCCTCCAATGGCAGTCAACATCCTCAGTTCTTTAGCTTTTTATGTGTTTTGATGGTATGCTTTTATAAAATTTGTTTCTACTAGTTTTGTGTCTTTTTTTCTCTGATATTCACTATTTTAACAACAAATATGTAAAAATATATTGTTTATGCTTCTTTATACGCTAGTGGGCATTCTCAGATACTCCTCTAAAAAATATTACATACAAACCAAAGTAGAATTGCAAAGAATTAAAGCATTCACCAAGGTTCAAAACAAAATAATTCAGTGAGGCAGGAATTCATTTTGAGAATCAAGCTCATAAATTAAGGATATCAATAAGCAGCTTATGGGTACAGAGACACCACAGGTCAAAATGCAGAGGAAACAGAATATCAATTGATTAGGTATGTCACTGGTTAAATTTTTTTAAAAAAATCTATATAAAAACAATACATTTTTTATACTATGCTATACATTTTTACAGTTCACAGGCCCTCGATTTTGTTAATAAATATATGAATTAAATAGGCCCAGTTTCTAGATCATTGAATGCACATGTTTTTACTCTTTTAAATGTGCCTTTAATAATCATGGAAAAATTAAAGCACAATGTCTTAATGATACATAATTATTTCAAGAATATTAATTTCCTTTTAAAGAAGTTAATTGCTAGTGAAATTTAAAGTTCATACCCAAAATATAAAATCCTTAATGCTACAAACTAGTTAGATTCTATCTCAACCAACCTACTGCTCTAGGGAGGCTATTTCTAAATTTTATACTCATGTCATGACATATTAGTTCTGGGGGAAAGCAAGCAATAAATATTCTCCTACTAAAAGCCACAGGGCTTGGGAGTTTGTTTGTTTGTTTGACTTTGGGTCTGTTTATAGTTGGTTTTTGCCTTTTTTTTTTTTTTTCCTAATGGGAACAGATGGGTTTTCCTTTTAATTGAGAAAACTTTGGGAGATATATATTCTCAATTAGGCAGATCTGAATCAGGTTTTGTATTACACACCCAAAATCATATTTTTACTTCAGATTCTCACTGGGCAAAGGGGCTTCAGGCAAGAATTCTGAATCTTAGGATTTAATAGTGAAAGCTTTATTCTAAGCACCAGGAGAACCAGGCTCTTTTATAGGTTTCAAACTCTATCATTTTTGGAAGGAAACAGTTGATTACCTTCTGCTAACATTAAAGCCATAAGTTTTAGGTGTACCTTAAAAAAAAGAAAAACAACATATTTTTCTTTTTCTTTTTTTTTTAATTTTGAGGTGGGGTTGTGTGTGTACGAATATATTCTTATCATGAAAAAATGGTATTTTTGCTGATGCAGCTCTCTAATCTCAGATTGCCAGACAAGATATCCTTTGGTGAGATTTTTTTTTTGACACGAAACTGTGTAGAAAAATGAAAGAACTGAGAAACCACTCCATTAGCCCTCCACATGTCCCCACTGAAGGCAGCCAGCATTGTGCAGGCTGTAAACTGAGGATAACCCTTGACCAAGACCAGATATACAACAGAAGTACAGACAACCAAACACTGCCTGGAGCACAGAATAGAGCCACGGGGTGCTGTCCTGGCTGTCCCCTGGGAGCAGGAGCCCTTGGCAGCAGCCCTGGGTTCCTGTCAGGGCTCTCCAGAAGGGCTGGAGTAAATCTGGTGATCCACGTCTGCAGTAAAACTTCCCAGCTACAGCACGGAGGTACAGGCAGAGGGCAAGAAACTGCACAAAGCTATTTAGCTGATTAGCAATGAGAGCTCAGCAGTTTTTGACAGCTAGCATGTGTCTTATCTGGCTAAAAGATGTTGTTCTGTAAATCCTCAAACCTAGTTTTTATTATTGTTTTCAAAGAGCTCTTACTGCCTATGATACTTCTGGTGCTGGTGGTGACACATTATATGTGACAAATGGTGTAAGGAAGAGTTCAGAAGGCCAGAAACATTGTCTTGTCACAATAACAAAAGGACAATCTTGTGTCTTGAATCAAGAATATCCGCTTTGAGAGGAAACTTATTTTGTGGTACACACAGCTCTAAACTATTATGTAATTGGCATCATTTACTCTATATTTATGGCATTATGAGTTTACTGTATTTGGGTTTGCTCAAATAATTTTACATATCTTGGAGAAATTGTATTTTATATGAAGATTTAATCTAACCACAGCTGCAGCAATATAAATTACACTTAAGACTATGCTGATTGATTATAATCAGTTGTAATCACGTCTTATAATTACATTGCATTCTGGAAGCAAAGGACTTTTAAGCCTACTCAGCACCCTGCTACATAAAGAAGATTAGCTGTTACTTCTGACAATCTCAGCCAACACTGAAATATGCATATAAACACCAAGTTTTATAAATTTATTGTTCAAGAACCAAATGAATTTCTTTTTGTGTCGATAAAAGGCAAAATGGAAATAAAAAATCTAAAATTTATTGAAAGCCACACTTCTGTAAAATATCCTCATTAAAATATTTATAGTCTATTTAGTTTCAGTATACTAATAAATATAAGGAAAAATCCATTTTCTTGATATCCATCTGATAATTATTTATTGGTATACCACTGTTCAATTATCAACAGAGTAGAGCAGGGTGTATTGAAGGTATAACACGTAAAAGTGGCATCCAAGTACTGTGTATAAATCAGTGTTTCACTACAACAGTAAATTCAAAAGACTTTATAGGAGTATGTAATATTCCAGTTTCACTCTGGCAGCTTAATAGGTCTCCTTTTCAAAGAAGTCAGCTATCTTATTTCACCCAAGCACAAGGTAGCTAAGTACTTGTACTCATATGCCCAGTGCAGAGAGCAGGCAGGAGCCACCCACTTGCCAGAGATCCAGTTGCTGGTTCCTCTAGGAACACTTGGAAAAAAAACAAGTCCTCTATGTTTGCTCAATTTTGCCTGATGGTTCTGGCTGTCTGTAAGTTCCCTGCTCCAGCCTCGATATTTGTGCTGTTCCATAACACTAGTCCTTCTCCCATGTGTACACTTTGACAGGTAGAGGTAACAAGTTTACTTCAGCCTTCAGGGCTTGTCTGTTCCTGCCTTCCCAGAAATCCTGGGAGCTATTCCATTTTGTAACTGTTATGTGGCAATGGCCAGGCCATGAGCAAAACCATAAACACCTGAGTAGTATTTCACTCATTTTCCAGAATAGTTTCATTAGATGCTATTTCATTTCCACTTTGCCTTCAATCATTTCATCTGTTTCTAAGTTGTGCTACAGGTAGGACTACAGTCAGTAACCCAATCTCTGCTCCTGTTGCCCCTTACTGTAGTCTTAGAAGATTAGTAACCTTAGAATCTTTTTAAGAAGGAAAAAGTGAGGTCATGTTATAAGAATGAAGACAATTTCATCATTCTGTCAACCTTTTTCTTTCAGCAAATATGAGTGTTCATACCATCCCAATCTTGTAGATTGCCCCTGCTACAAAGTGATGTATTTTTCTCTGTATTCAAGACACTGCTTTGGCAATAACTAGATGTTAATTATATATAAATGAGCAAACTAGGACACTGTTACTTCACTATTATTGAGGCAGAGGATTGTCCCACAAAGTTATATGCTTTCAGCACTAAGCAGAGTCTTGATATTTAATGAAGTATCCATGCTAAATAGTCACTCGGAAGCTCAGGAAATATATTTTTGCATGGACATTTTATTAGAATATTTTATAATATCTCTCATGAGGTTTTTGCTGGAAAACATTCATTCCAGTTAATTTGGATAGAATAAGATCATAGGAATTGAAAAACATTAACAGAAACAGGATAATATGGACAAATTATATCTACTTAGGCAGTATCTGAATTGATCGATGGGTGCCCAAAAGGTTCCTCCATTGCCTGGAATGTTGTCCAGGTGGAATTCTCACTGCAGATGTTTTCTGGCCTGGTGTGCTCTGTCCACATATTATGTTCCCAGTACAATCTGAACATGAAGGTGGTGGTGATGTACATCTCAAAGGTCTATTTTAATATCAAAACATGGACCTGAAATCTTAAAAATTCCCTTTGCAATCAATTATCCAAAACCTCAGTAAATTGCAGCCTTATTTCCTTTTTTTTTTATCTTCTCTTATTTCTATCCTTTTAGTCTAGTCTTTTACTTATGAATCATACCTTGGCACCCTTTAAGCAAGAAAAATATGGATTAAAGACTGTAATTTCTGTATGCTTTTGTTTTACTGATATGTTCATCTTCTGTCATTTAGATATAATTTTAATGAAGGCTATTCTTTTGAAATGATGACTACTATTTGCCTAGATGTACATTGTGTGCAATCTAAGTTAAACAATTCAAGTAGAACCAGCATATCAGCATCTGTAAGTGTCCTATTCTCACACCTATGCAGTACTCAAGTTTCTTTCATTTGTCTGGATACCTGTTGTTTATATCACATACAGTTTTACTCAAGGCATATTTTTATAATTTCAGTGTAATTGTCCTTCTTAGTAAATGTCTCTGCAAAGTTTGCTAATGTATCTTGGTCCATGACGTGAAAGTCTCCTTGACATTATAGAGAATGTCTTAATCTTTAATTTTTTGTAAAGAACATTTGAATATGTATTTCATATTTAATCAACTATCTTTGTTATTCAAATTACTTATGCAAATTAGCTGTTTGACAGACTCTGTGATCTAAGTTGCTTAAATTGTACAGCATGTATGTAGTGGGTTAACAGTTTCAGGAGCTGCCAGTACAGTGCTCAACATGCTGAGAACAGCAGTAATTACAGTCCCTGGTGCTTTGCTTTCCTAAATCATGGCTGTGCAGAATGATCTTCAGTTGGATCTGATGGGGACAAGTCATGATGATGAAAACAAGAGTCAAGAATTAGAAAACAGAATTGACAGGACACAACCTAGAAAAGAGAAAGCCCTGGAAGAAGAGAGAAAATGTATATGAATGAGAAATAGTTGAAGATCATATGAGAGACCTGGGACCAACCAGGTTTTTAGAGCCAAAAAAGAGAATTAGGCACAGAAGGCCAAATTTTGTATTAAGTTTTACCTTTATTTAGGGTTGATATCTATGCAGCTAAGAGATTAAGGTTTGGGGTTTTTTTTTAATTTATAAGGATCGGGTAGAAGGAAAGGCTCAAGCAGCATTCTGGTATAAGAATTTCAGATTAGGCATCAATAAAGGAAAGGAAAATTTTACAGAGAGCATCCTCTACCCCGGTTCATGCAGCTGAATAAACTTTCTAAATACTGCAAAGCACACTACTCAGAATATGAATACTGCAAATACTGAATATGTGAATGTGAGTGTGGATAGGTTCTCATTAGTGGTGGTTTCAGTTGTACTTTTAAGATGAATGATGCCACATTTAGAAGCCGATTCAACATGCTCAATATCATAAATTATTATGTCTAAAGAAGAGGTGGCATTTTTAACTATATAAGCCATAAACTGCTATAAAACTAGTTGAGCAGCATGATACCAGAATGGGCCCAAATCCAGCTGGATGAGACCCAGCATTATGAAAACAAACTGACCAAGCAGTAAGTTCCAAAGGAAATGAAATGAGACTATGCTCCTCATTAAGCTAATAACAACAACAACAAAAAAGGCTGTCTGCCTGGAAGAAATGTGGATTCCAGTTGGAGCAATCCATAAATTAGGTTTTGTAATTCTTTTTGTGACTTCAGTCCACATTGTTCTCTTTAATACAGAAATAAATAGCATCTAATAAGGCCATCTTGCAAACATCAGTACTATCTGGCTCCAAGCTAGAATGATTCACTCAGAAAAGATGGTTTAAATTAATGTATTTGTTATAGAGATTTTGTGTCACCAGCAGTCTGAGAGACTGAGAGCTCTGTGCACACTGTGGGTCAGCAGTGCTGTGACCCAAAGTGCTGGTTCTAGTGTGGATGCACAAGTCAAGACCTGAGTGTAAGAAGGTGGCTGTTCACAGTGTGCCCTGGTTCCTGGCTGCCCCAGCAGTGAGCACACACCCCAGCATCCTCCCAAGGAGAGGTAGCCTGGTACCAGCCGGATGGGCTGAGAGCCAAGGTGTAGACAAATATCACAATGTGTGGCACGCTGTGCACAGCAGATGGGCTGAGCTGAAAGCTTCACTGGAAAGCAAACACAGCAGCACACATTTCAAACATCTGTACTGATCTCCTGTACTTCTCTTGTGTTTACTATCCCCTGAGTTTCTCCCTTCTCTTGGAAATGTGGCTAACTAACAGCTAGACTTCTAATAAGTCTAGTTAACATTTGCATTTTATCTGGTGTTTAAAGTTTAGACTAATTTTTCTGCAAACTTCAGATCTGAAGCTAACAGTGCAAACAGTATTATGAGAAACTTCTGCCTTCCACAATCTAATTAAGCACATCAATTGTATGTGTTTGATTCTCCAGAGACCCTAGGTATCCAAATTAGCCTCGCTGCACAAGCTTTGTTTCACTTTTAGAATGACTGGCTTCTTCACTACTTCATTATTCAGCTGTTTAGCCAAATGTTACAAAATGAGGTCATTTGTCCTCCTCACAGTGAAAAGGAGACAAAAGGTCATTAGCAGAAGTCCTGCATTAGTGAGCAGTGGTCTTCTGTGGGAGAGGTGCTCTGGTGGGTAGTAATTTTGATCTGTACAGATCATTACATCAGCATGCTATATATTTATATATATAGAACTGGGTGTTTATTGTAATAGTCATTGTAAAATCTCTTCTGAACAGGGATAACATTCTAGGAGGGAAGAGACATAGAAACTTAGAAAAGAGATGAAGGCCTTATCAGAGAGCTCCTTGGCTATAAGTTTTCAATAAGCAACAACACAAAAAGAATAAAATGAAGGACAGTTATGCATTAGTACTGCAAGCTTTTCAAGTGACATATCTAAATTTAAACAGTTGCATGTTGAAAGGATAAAGGTACTTGTTTATGGCAGGTGGTATCTGATCTGATCAGGAGGTTGTAGTATTCCAATACAAGAAATCTCACCTGAAAATTTGGACTAATGATCACAGAGTTTCCAAATGAGAATAGATGCAACACAGAAATTAACAGGAAAGTGAACTACTTCATATGTGGGATAAAGGGGAAAAGGAGCAAAAAAGTGCGGGGACTCCAGTGGGGTGAGACCCCAGCTAGGTCAAAGGAGAAGTCTCCACAGGAAGCCCGCCACCCCCTAGCCTGGATAGGAAGGGAGTGGAAGGTGCCGTGAGTACTTTTCCCTCCCCAGGCTGCTAGCTGTGACCAGGAAAAAGAGTGGACTTCCAACCGAGGGGAGCAAGGAGAGTTTATTACCCCCGAGCCCCTCTCAGGAGGAAGCTCAGAGTGAAGTTTGCAGCGTGTTTTCAATGCCCAGGGAGGGGACACAGTGGACCAATGAACAGAAAATAAAATTGATACATTAATAGAGTGAAAGATCAAACAGCTAATGAAAATATAACACAGGAGGGATTATGCTTACAAGACCAATAATTTTACAGAATTAACAGAATATACTAGAAAGAAATGGGCTGGGTGAGGTTAAGTGACAAGGAGAAAAGGGTGGCCCTGACAATCCTCCTAGGGGTGTGGGAAAGGGATTGACAAGGAAGCTGGGAGAGTTCATAAACATAACAGGGGGACACAGAACAATCCATCTAGACAATCAGAAACTAATAAAATGAATCCCAACAAAAAAGGACAAGTAAATGCTTGTGTAAATAAAGTAACGCTCTTCTGGTTGCTGATGAATTGTCATGGTTGCATTCATCAGCACTTAAAAATACTGCAGCAGTGAAACACTAAGCAGTGACAGACTGGCTGATTTTTTTTTTTCTAAGGGATGAGGAAAACCATATTTTAGGAATGTAATGCTTTATTCACTAGGCTATGAACCTCTTTTGAACTCACATTATGAAGTGGTTGAGGAATGGATTGTGGTAGGGAAGTGTAGCAAAAAAACCAGGCAAGCAGACTCAGAAACACAGAAAAAGGAAAGAAAAAGCCCACTCTCCTTCTGCCTTCTGCATCCCACCCCAGATATCCCTTCAAGTGAGGCATCCAAGTCACAAATAGTGTTACAAACCACTGAGCAAAAAACCAAACAGTGTTTTATTAATATGTGATGATTGCTTTCTACTAAGTGTTCATCTATTTTTCTGCTGATGATTGTGCTAATTCACTGTGTATTGTGAGATGTAAATTTACATCCTGCTCTATGTACTTTATTCAAGGCTTGTATTTTGAATGAGACTGATACCTTTACATTGGTTTCCATACTTGATATATGATTGTTCTTCCACCATCACTGCAAGTGAGAAATACTTTACTGAAATTGTAATGATATACTAAAAATATTTATATATTTCTAACACTATCTCCTTCTGTATGTATGTTAGAATGTTTCCAAATCTAGACAAAATGCTGTTTGAGAAACTGAATCTCTCAATAAAAAATTCACAGCTTTATTTAATTATTCTTATATGGACCTAATTTCCTACTAGCCACATTTATTTTTTGAAAAGCATAGTCAGAATACCATATTTTGAAACTGAAAAAGTCTCAAAAGAAGAGACTTCACAATTTTTGAAAGAATTCTTTTTAAGATGCTCTTGGGAAACACTTTCTTGGAATGCAAATACATTAGAAACACAGGCAACATGAAATATTGTAATAAAGTAATACAACCATTTGGTTTAGATAAGATAGAAAGAATGGGTTTTTTTAAAAAAAAAAACCTTCATGCAATTCTCTTCCTCAGTTGTCTTTACACATGTAAATAAAACTGTTCTTCCTATTTAAAGAAAGAAGTAGAAGATTACATAAAAAATTCCACAGCAAAATGGAGAAACTCTTCCTAGTCTCACACAATTCTCCTGATGATCTATAAAGTATGTGCTATGTTAGAAATCTAGTGCATTATCTGATATATTTATTTATTTGAATTAACAATTAATCCCTTTTTAAATTATTGTGAGCTGTCAACTGAACAACACATCATTCACAAGAAATTACAACGTGCTTTTAAAAGATTCATATATATATTGATTATATAAATGCATATTACTCACTGGTTGCCTATTGTTTAAAATAATAAAGAAGGAAAATATTTTTTATTACATCCCTAGATTACTAATTTTGAAGAAAAGCTGGTGGTCAGTGCATTTAAAAACCTACAGATATGAAGACGTTTAATCATCAAGTGAAGTGCTTCATTTTAACTAATCAAACTTGAAGACATCAGCCTTCACTACTGCTTCACTTTCTAATTCTGCAAAATAAATTAATTTCCTACAGGCTAGTAAATGGGAATACTTAAAATTGTTTATGTAGCCAAGAACTTGAAGTGCTCAAAATGATGGTGCCAGATGATTATTGTACACATAGGACAAAGATATCTTTTTCAAGTATATTTTTATTGTAATTGCTGAGTAAATCCTTTGAGTAAAAATCCAGATTATATTTTGCTTTACAGTGGCCTTTCATAGGAGAACATCAAGGCATCATTAATATTGTTGTATGCTATGAAATAAACCTGTTCCATTTATATAAATTTGTCTGCTAACAATTGTTCAGTCATATTTCCTGTTCTTACCTCCATATCTTTGATTTGTACTGACTCTGTAACAGGTCAAAGTGATGTCTACTGGAGATATATTCACTGAGACTTGCTACATCTCAGCTGAATTCTGTGTGTTACTTAGGAAGTTTTCAAAATGCATGTACGTGCATATAGGTATGTGTGATGTATATTACAGACAGGTAGATGTGTGTGTGTACACAGGCATGCGTAGGCAATGGTGAATTTCAGTTCCTGTAGTCCTGCATGAGACACACCTGTGTATAAGGCAACAACAGCAAACTAGGCAATTAGTGCATAGCTAATTATGGAAAGTCCTCTACATCCTAAAATTCATAAAATGTTTTCTCTGTAAGAACACGACAATGCTAAGAACCACATTCATAAATAAACTTTTGCACTAAAAGGCCAGACCAGTGGCAGAACAGGATGGTGTAAATTGAGTTTTCAGTTCTTGACCACTGAATCACCTCCTAAAAATCTGTATATGAAAAGGTAGAATTGGGGCTTCCAGGTAGGGTCTGGTTAGCAGAAGTGTTGTATTTTTCTTGTATAATTTCCTTCAGAGAACCAGCCAGCTGATCTTCTTTTCAATTAAAAATGAATACTGTTACTAGCCAGGGTTCAAAATCAGAAAACTATTGATGTGAGTTTTTCTGCTAACATAATGTTGAATAGTGTCCATCATCTGTAGAGGCTGGAATGCTTTATGAACTCAGCTTTTGCAAAGAGATCCCATTCAGGCACTCCATTCTGGGTACCAGTGAAAAGCTGAAATGTCTGTCTTCCTTCTAGGGCGTTACCATGTTGGAGATGGAACTGCTCCTGTTAAAACACGAATATTAAATTTACATGTGAATCAAGGAGGAGGTCTATACTCCAGGCAGCAATAGAAGAAAGGTTATGTAACCAGAGCTACGCAGTTAAGAAAGTTCTGGTAGCTGGATAGTCAGCTCACAAATTCTCACATTTTGGTACATAAAACTCAAAGCTGTCAAAAAAAACCTCACAAGGATTCCATTTCCAGATTTTTCTTAACACATATTCTATGAACTCCCACTTTCTAATGGTGCAATGGTTCTGGGACAAGACTTTCAAAGGGATATTGTAGTATATATACTCAGAGGATAGTTATTCAGATTAATTTCTCTAAATCTATAGCACAGAAGAGTTCAAACCTTTACAGATAATATAATATTTCAGCAATTAAGTGTTTGAATAGGATTGATTTTCTTTCAGCCATGATCATTGGCAGAAGAGGAAGTTTTGTTTCTGTGTCGAGTCTATAAGATTGATACAGGGTCTGGTTATCAGCTGACGGCACATGCAGAACATAACTTTTTGGTAGGCTTCAAAGTTAGCAGTGTGTCACCTTCACACTTCCAGTCCCGCTCCAGATACATGGGACCAGATTCTTGGCATTAGCCAGAGATGTCTGAATGCTTCTCTAAATTACTCTGGCTGCTAATTGTGCCAAAGATTCATTATGGTATCCAGTAATCTCAGGGCAGAGTGCAGGTTTGGCCACATTTCCTCTGCGAGTCCCAGGCAAGCAGATGGTTGGAGAATTATGCTGGCATTTGCCCCTTTAGTAAGTCTATATGCTCTGGGTGATGCTTCCACTGGTAAATGCAGGCATTAGTGACACTTGGCACAGACAGCACACGGCAAAGCAGCCTGGAAAAGAGACACATTCTGTTCTAATAGGCAAAATGATTAATAGTTATGTTACATATACCATGCACAGTCTGAAAGGGTTTCTAATCTTTTGGATTATTAGAAGAGTATATTCTTGAAGCATTTTCCATTTCAGTCAACTTATTTAACAATATAGTTAGGATTAAATGACAGACTTTCATGTTTGTAATTGTATTTCTTTCACCAATTTCCCTGGTGAGGTGACAGCGTCTGTGACCTTGCAGTGGATGCCTGACAACTTTCACTGGCTACAGAAGACAAGTTTTTATTTGCTGCAAGGGTCATGTAACCTATAGTTCATTTTAGGTATGTTCTTTAACCCCATATGCACCATTGATCAGTTACCATTGCTCTAATAAAATAATAAAATAGTATCCCTGAGAGGAACTCTTATGGGCATATGAACTTGTGCTGGAAGATAAGGCAGACTGATATTAGTGAACGTCAAAGAATGCCTTGATTTTGCAAAGACAAAACTGCAATTTTCATGTTAATGAACAAACTCCTGTTGTCATTAAATCCTTCAAAAAGTTATAAAAGAATGCATTCAGTTAGTAGGCAGATCAAATGTATCAAACCAGGCTCAGGTAACCCTAGCCTACAATTAAATGTCATTTCCTCTTGGGAACAATTCTTCAAAAAGAGAGCAGCAATAGTGCCAAGAACATGTCAGCAGCTGCAACTGCAACTGGAAAACAGCAGGTTATATTTCAGTGACTTAATTTGTTGTCTTAAACACAAGCCTGAGAACTTCAGCTCTAAAAAAGGTGGCAAAGACATGAGATAGGGTATGTTGGTGATCTGAGGCAGACATTAAAGAGCTGGAAGCTGTTTTCTGGCAGTGCAGCCACAAAATCTGCTCCTTAACTCCCTGCCTCAGCTTTGACAGAAAATAAAACTATTTAAAGTTCAATATCTGTCAAATAGAAATCAAGTGTCAGTCTTCCATTCTAAGATGCAAAATTCGGAAGGCAGAAGAAATTGCTCTCTTACAATCTGGTTTTAAGAGAAGTCAAGATCAATGTTATTGATTTAACAAGAAACTTAATTATTCATTTTATATCTAGTTTATTACAAAAGTTTGCCACATGTTGACTAATTATTTTGCTAGGAAATTGTATCTGTCTAAATTAATAATGGAAGAGTGCAGAGTTTACCCTGAGGCTCCAAAGATTGGGAACAAACAGGAAAAAAACCTAGTTTAAGGCAGCTAGGAATGTACATGTGATTACAAGCTTCAACCTTGCACCAAGATAAAGCATAAGGAAAACTGCAGTTATTATTTCCCACTGGGGGATAATTAAATACAAATAATAAAGCCTGCACGATCTGTGAGGTTATAATCTCTCTTTGTCAGGAAGCGTATTCCTGAGTGACAGCTGTCACAGGCCTTGGCTGCATGTGACACAGACTATTTGAAGCTCTAATTGTGCAGAGAAATGTTCAATTCTCAGAAGACATGTCATTGCAGACTGTGAGAGGAGTCCTTTGGCTGTGGCTGGGAGATCATATGAACACAACACAGCTGACTGCAAATGGGAGGTGGAAAAATAGAGTTAAATAAATATGTCCTTAACATGAAGGTCAAAATCAGAACAAACCCACTTTTCACAAAGAGGAAATCTACAAAAGTGACTTTCAGCACCACTGGGGCAAAATCAGCCCAAAACCAAAACAAACCCTTTGAAAATTAGCTGAGGAGTGGCATGTCATATAATGAAAATCAGTCAAAAAAAATCTGTGACAGAAACCTTCATCAGTTAAGTATTTTATAATATGTCACTGACACTTAAGAACATCAACCTACCTCTAGAGCTATTAGGCAAGGCCTCCTCCTTTCCATTTTGAGTCAAATTTCGAATATAATTTAGATCATGTACAAAAGCGACAGAAAAGTTATTACTTCTGAAGTATAACCATCATTAAAATTCCACACCTTAGGTTTCCTTTTGAAAAACCATAAGTTACTAGAGCACTTTTTTCTGAGAGAAAACCAAATTGCGTATTTTTGTTTCAAAGAAACTAACTTGAGTAATTGTAACTTGAAGCTTAGAAACGAAAGAGTAAGCTACACTAAATCTGAAGCACAGGTGGAGTTATTGGAGACTTCACACGAGCTTTAGGATTGGGATGCCCAGAACAAGCCTTTAAACAAACTCCTTACACACACACAAAATGAAAGACATTGGGAAATCTGTACTGACTCAAATTCCTGCAAACTTTGAAGCGTTCATTTGTGTGAAGAGAACAGTCCTTGAAGCTTTTGTAAAAATTAACTTGGAAATTGAGCTATAGTTGGTGGGGTTTTTTTCATTTTAAAAGAGTACATAACAATTAATTGCATAGGACAACTGTTCCTGTGATGATTTTGTTGGTTTGTTTAGCAAGGAATACTATAAATACCATCAAAGCAACACTGAGCATGGTGAAGACTCACATAGACCAGAAAAAGAATCTTCTGAGAAGTGTTAACAACCTCTTTTTTTCCAATCCTGCAATATTTATGGGTGCTTAGAAGGTAGTTAATATAGTGTTCACACTCTGGAATGCTACAGGCATTTTTTTCTGCTGCATATAAATGAGTAAATATTAATGCTTGTAAAACCTTTGCCAAAGAAAATTTTATGTCAGGCAAGGAAACCTTTGTAATTCCTGAAGTTCCTATAAAGTCAAGGAATATAACTAAAGATTTTTTCCTATGTTCACCTGTGTGCATTTAGAACATTTTTACTATTGGTCTAATGTAAATACCTTAATTTAAGGACTTGAAGAAAGGATGCTAAAGCTTTTTTTTAAGAAATTCAACTTTCCCCAAGACTGTGCTCACATTATTCATTTATTTTTGTTTTACTAGGTTTTTGTTCATAAGAATAGAAACTTCACAGCTTGATAAATTACATGTCAGAACCTGTTCCTGTTTATTGTTTGGGGGCTTAAGGGATTATCCAAAAGGTTTTGGCTTTCTGTTCTCAGGTTTTTTATAACCACTTGAATCATAGAAGTAGGCACGTAAATGTTCACAAAGTACTTTAGACAGTTGATGGCTGTATTTTTTATTATTATTGCTATTTGTAATACATTTAGCCATTTCTCCATGATTTTCTGAGGATGCTTTAGGCACATCTGTTTATCTTACCTTTTCCAGAAAGCACAATTTTACCTGCAGAAATAATTGTTCCTTTGTATTATAAATCACAGAGATGCAGGCCCCTAAAGCTCTATTGTGTGTGATTTAAAAACTGAAATAAGCTAAAAGGCTCAACGGAGGATGAATAAAAAACCTGAAATTGCTTTGACAGTAAGGATGCAATAATTTATTTCTACTCACTGTTAGTAGTTCATTGAATCTAATTCCATTAAATATTTCTGTAAATGCCTGAAATATTCAAATATGGTTATGTATTAGTTGAATCATATTTTTGAAATATCTTTGGTGATGTAGTGCCTAGAATATCTTTTTTACAGTGTAAGACATTGTTCTAGGCTTTTTAAAAAATTATTAAAATTTTAAAATCAGTCCAAGTTTTTTGGGGTAGTGGGGTGGCTTTGATTTCTGAATAATTATAACTGTGTCTGTGACAGATACAATCATTTAGACAGGTCATCAAATTATGTTAATGACTATAAATGAAGAAAATCAGAATATGACTGCATTATTAAAAAGATCATCTTAGCAAAGCTGGCATGCATTTAATGCCATTTTGATAACTTGACATTGAATTATATTTCAGTAATAAAAAGTAGAAGTATGCTTGTTTAAGGCAATTGATAATACACAAGACCTTTGACCATACAAACTTCTCCTACCCTGTGTTAAACCCTACAAGGGTGGATCTTTGAGGTATTTCCATTCTCCTCATGTCTATTAGAAGACTCTCATGCAAAAAGATGAACTGTAGCAGCTCGTGAGTTCTCAATCCATTAGTGGAGTTTTGCTACTTTGAGAAATAGTCAGAAGTTTGATGGGATTTGTTGACTACTCAGTGTTTCACAAAAGTGAGCCAGAGATCTCTTCAAGCATTTGCTCCACATAGAGATTCAATCAGCAGCCAATCCAGCTTTACATATTGTTGTGCAGACCTCAGCCCAAAATTGTACCCCAACTTTCAACCTGTAATTTCAAATGTTTCAGGACTTTCTGATCCAGCTTTCCATTGACCAATTGTTAGATATGGCTTCAACATTTGGTTTAATTATACTGTAATTGAAATATGCTTCTGTGTAGTGAAATTATTATCCTTTGGCTCTCACAGAGCTGCCTTAAGGCCTATTCCAGAAGTTCTGTGACAAAGAAAACTCTCAATGGCTCTGTTTAAACAGACTAATTGCAGTGAAATCTTTGCCGGGGGTAAGACTGGAGGCCCTTAACAAGAATAGCACTGATTGAGACCAGTGAAACCTAATATCTCTGTTATACAATGAGCTTGACAGAGTTTAGCAGAAAAAACATTTTCCCTGTCATGAAATCATGTTTTTCTTGCAAGAAATGTTATCTCTGGTTTGGCCACTGGTTCCTACCTTTGAGACAGAATCAGGCACTACTGAAACTAGCAGCCCCTTACTTTAGCACACTACTTTGGCACCATCACCTTTTCTAAGATCTATATATCCAAGACCCTGTGCTATTTCCCTCCAAGTCATGCCTCTCCATGTCCATATTTTTAAATACCAATGTTTAGAGTAACACTATAGGAAACTGGCTATACTGACACAGGTCTTAAAAAAGCCTAACAGGAGCAAAGCAGAATGTCTGCCTGAGACAAGTGGGAAACAGGAAAGTGGACAGAATACAGCATTGATTAACGTTGCAATGAGTAAGGTAATCCACTATTTAGAAGGTGCTTAATTTATTCTGGAAACCTAACTATAGCACAAAAAAATATAAAATCAAAATCTGGAAATTTAATTGGCAAAAAACAAAAGAAAACAAAAGACTCAAGGCTGTGCCAGTTAATATTCTACTACTATGAACAAAAATTGACTGAACTGTGAAAAAATTCTATCTGAAAATTTTGAGTTAAGATTTTGCAAATCCAAGATGATTTCAAAACCTTTCAGCCAAGAGCAGACTTTACAAATGCAAGAATCAACAAATTATTTTTATAGCTTCTACATGAGATATTTAATTTTTCAAATTCAGGTATTATAGAAAAAAATACTTTCATTGTGACCATTTTAATGTTTATTTTCCAGTTAAATTTTGTGTTAAAATGCTCATCTATTCATATAGTATTTAAACTTGCTTCACTGAAAATTAAAAGGGGTAGATATTTCATTTAAAAGAAGCAACATATTTTGCAAAAAAGAAAACCATATTGTTTCTGCAGCATAATACTGAATGTCTGTGAATGAAAAGTCTGATATTTCATAGGTGTACAGGGCTATGTCACATGCAATAATTTCAGTGATTGAACAGGTAAATAGAACATCTGTACCTGTTCCTTAGCTCTCTTTCATTTTTTTGTTTAACTCTATGGGTAAAGTTGAATTTTACATCTGGACTTTTGAGCAAATTACCTATAACAAAGGATTCAAACAGGAAAAAATACAAAACATCACCTTTCCAAAATTCATGACTCTGGAGTCTTGTCTTTTTTTCAAGCCAGCAAGGATGAGACCTAAAAATACACAGCTATTGAAACAAAAACAGGAAAAGCTAAATCTGCAGCCCTCTCTCCAGGCTGTAAGATCTGCTTTAGAGCTGGAACACGAGCTGCTGCAGCTGCTGGAGCCACAGGCACAGCCACGCAGTCCGTGTGGGGGATCCTGCCTGTGTGTGGCCCTGGCCTTCAGATTATTTTTCTGCAATATTAATAAGGGACAAAACATGATAGTGGCCAGGACTAGTAAATCTAGCATTTGGCAGAGCAGAGCAGAGCAGAGCAGCTGCAGCAGCATCCTCAGCGATGCCGCTCTGCCCCCGGCAGCACCGGAGACCCGGCTGGTGGCTGGGGCTGGAGCTGTGAGCTCTGCATCCCTCCAGGAGCTAAGTGCTGGGGATAAGCCCCATAGCTGTGGGAGCAGCAGCAGGGCTGGCACAGCTGCAGAAAATGAGTGTGACATTACAGATTGGCTGAAAACTGTGTGGAAAAAATGATCTGTCATGTTTGCCAGGCCATCGTTACAGACCATCCCTGCTCTGCTGCCTGCCCTGGGCACTGGGGAAGGTCCATGTTCATACACATATCAACAGTGCACTGTTCCATTTTTACCTGAAAAGATTATGCTCATTTCAAATTATTGCATGCAGTGCCAGTCAATCAACATTTTTCATTCTTCAGATCACACTGCGCTGGTTTCAAAGGGGGCTCAGGTCGTCTTTTATTGCAGTGGGAAGAAAGGGATAAAAGAGCTTAGTTGATTTCAGTTAATGAAAGCAAAACCTTGTCTTTGTTTTTGATTTTGAGACTAGCTTTCCTGGTGCATATTTTTTATTTTTGGCTTTTTAAATATTAAAATATAGGTATTTGATGATTAAATACTGCAATTAACAATGACAACTTTCTCTAAATTTAAAATATAATTATGAGGTAATGATCAAGGCAATTGAGCATTCTTGCCTGATAAAAGTAGAGGTACTGCTGACCAGATATATGCCACCCTACTTTAGGTTTCTTGGTAGCTAACCTCCAGGTAGTGCATTAATCTGCAGCTATTATTACAATTGCTATATATATTTCAGTGCAGACTTCATTGTTATAGATGGTGTTATAAATTCTTTATCTTTGTGAGGAATGCAAAGTCTTTGAAGATACTTATAATCCAGTCATTTGGGGAGTATCCACAGTAAATTGCACCAATTTAAGTTTGTTTTAATCAATATATTGTCAGTTCTTAATGCAGAATTGTACTGCTATAGCAGGCACAGGTGTTCAGGTCGAGGTTTCTAAAAGAAAGGAGTGCATTTATATCTATGTCTGTTCAGTGACACTGAGCAAAGTGCAGATAAACACGGTGCACTAAAAGAACACTTGGATCCACATCAGTGGAAAACTACAGGCACAGTGACAGATTTTTTCCCTGAACCATGCAATAGTGATGCTGGTTTCAGATACCAACCACCCAGCTGCTTCTTCATACACATACCAGAACAATCACACTTGTGACTGGTTCTACTAACCTCAGTTGACATAAGTATAGCTAATTATTTGCATGTCCACATTATTTTCAGGATCAGATACTTATTTCTAGTATCTCTAGGAATGCATTCACGTGTAACAGTTTGGTGTTTAGAAGAATATGCAAAGAAAATAATTGATCACTTTTAAAACACTGGTAAGTCTGAGTAATTTATTATTGTGGGGTGAATTCTATTTTAAATACTTCATTCTGTATTTATTAATCACTCTTCTTCAAAGGTAGGTTAAACAACAATTAAAGCACAGTATTATTTAAAAATAATTAGCCTTTCCACTAGCATTATTCTTCCAAAAGAATCTATTGTAATATTTTTGAAATTTTACTGAGAAAATACTGAGAAATCTGCCTATTTAATTTCCACTTCTTTGGCTTAATGCAATCTATTCTGGTGAGCTGCAAATCTTTTTTTAATATGCAAAATCCATTTTAAGTGTCCAAAATGGAATATCTTTCAGAAATCCTTGAAATGGCATGTAGCTTTTAGAGGGTTTTCTTTGGCCAGTTATTGCTGAACCTGTGAAAACTCTCTCCTGAATTCGCATGGGCCATTCAGTGTCTGCAGCCTTTGACTCCAGCCCATTGTCCCTTGTCCAGCACATTGTGGCTGGTGGGCAGGTGCTTTGCTGCTTGTCCTTCACCTCATGGTTTGAATAACAAAGAAGCCTTCCAGGCTGTTTAGCAAAATCTGTTAGATGTCAGAGCCCCACATCTTCTGGTCATGGGCATCTGCATGATTCACAGGACTGAATGATAACTGCAGAAGAGAAATACAATCAGCATCTGAAGGACTCCTCACAAAAGATTTCTTCATGGCTTTGTCAGATCTGAAAGAATCCCTTAGTTCTTCCCTCATCCTGACCTGCCCCTGTTTTTCAGTTATGTGCAACTTGAGGACCCACAATACACATAACATTGTGTTTGGCAGCCAATTAAAATAAAAAATAAGTTTAAAAAAGGCAAAAATTATGCAAAAGTACGTGGAATATAAATATGTAATGGACTCTATACTTCTAAGTAAGCTGAAACACTGGGAGCAGTGAGAAGACAAGAGCTACAGTGTAGGAAATAATGCTGGAAAGATGACACAATGTAGGTAGAAAATGACCAATAAATTTCAGGCAGTAGGAGAACTGAGAAAAACAAATTTCAAAAATTATAATAATAATAGTAATTTCAGTCTTTGGCATCATTGAATTCATCTCAGGCTTAGGGGGCAAAGCCTCAGATGTTCGAAGTTATCACTGTAGTGCTGATATCAAAGGAGCCATGACAATTTATGCAGGCTGAAGATCTACCCCTCAGCAGCTCAAATGCAGCTTCTGTGCACTGCTGAGCCAGTACACTAGCAAGCTGTTCCTGGCTCTCATTGCCACATTATCTGTGCTCACCAGCCTCGTTTACCAAGTAAATAAACAAACAAACAGTGTTCTTCAAAAGAGATTCTGCAATTGAAGAGCTTTTAAAAAACCCAAACCAAACATGAAGATCAATGAAATTAATAAAAGGAGTCTGCTTAGGGCAAAAACATGCTGAAATTGGAGATTTTTTTTAAAAAGGAGCAAAGAGATAATATCCACAGAAAATAGTGAGTGTGTTATTATCATGAAAAGATATTGATTTGTGTGCCTACCAGCTAAGCTAAACAGTTGGTGGGTTACAAAAAGTATGCAAGAAAAAAAACAAAACAAACCAATTCCCTCTTCTCATTTGATGGAAGGCATAAGCTGAGAAAGTTCAGAGCTCGACTGCCTCTTCTGTGATTCTGAAATGTGTCAAATAATGCTTGAAATGGATCAAGAGTATTCCCTTTAGCTCCGTGCAAAAAAATGTCCCGGTCTCAGCTGCAGCAGTTGCTGTACTGCATTGATGAAGGCTTGTCCTGAAAGACAGATCATTAGGTAGTGTGCTGGCGTACTTCAGCACTTGTATAGAACTGAATTGCACTTTTAAGTAAAAGAAATTAATACTGCAGTGACTTAAGAGCTGCAAAATCTCCTTATTTAGCTATTGACATAAACTTGGATTCAGTATCAAAAGGTAATTTGTATGTGTTTACCTGCCATGCCTTGTGCTGTACATTATATTTCTCTAAAAAATATTTGTCTGCTGCTGGTATACATATTTTATCAGATACTAGATCACTGTGAATAGGCCTGATCTACACTATTATGGTATCTTTTTATCATTAATAAAAAAATATTCCTGAAAAAGTAAATCCATTGAAATGACTGTCACAATTTTTTTTGTCCATTCTTTTTCATTCACACATGGATTTTCCTTTCAAATATACAGGTTGAACATTTCTTTCACTAAAATAAAAGACTACCATTTTTCTGAGATTAAAGCTGAATTTTTGCAGTTCCAAAATAATATTTCTTAGACTACAGTCTCAAGACCAACAATAATTAAGTTCCACGGAGATGGGAAAAACTGAAATATAGCATATCAACCCTGCTATGTACTTTGAAGCATAATATTTTGGACTGTTTCTTCAAATTATTAAATAAAATCATTAGCCTCACTCAAGTTTGACAAGAAACAATGTTGAATTATCCCTACTGATACTTTTTGTATGTAAATCTGGTGATAAAACATCCCTTTAAAGCTATAAATATATTAGTTTTTTTTTCTTTCTCTACTCTCTGTAATATCTCCTCTGATGGTATTACATCAACAAGCTTCAGGAAACTCTAATTTGTGGAGCTCAATATTTCCACAGCAGCCATTGAATTAGAACCTGGGGAGACATAATCTGAACACTGGGCTCTGCAGCAGTACTGAGGTCCAAGAAAAGCCATCTTTAAAGTGGAAAAAATACAGAGCAAGGCTTCAAGAATGATCAGTGGACTGGGGAGCCTGTTTTGCAAGATTTTTGGAGTCACAATGGTTCAACTCAGCAAAAGAACTGAAGTCTGTGAGCACATATGATTGCTGTCTTAAAAACACATTGTAGGAGTAAATATGGAGCACTGATACAGTAAGCTAAGGGACAGTGCTGTCACTAGGACAAAAATGGTGATCACTGTAAATGTATTTAACTGGAAATGAGAGAGTTCTAAACTACTAGAATGACGTGTTTCTGAAACTGCCTTCCAAAAAGAAGGAGCACAGAAGCTAGAACTCAGGAATGAGTTGCCTTAAGAATTATGAACTTAATTATTTATCCTTTCAGTATTTCCAAATGTCAATATCAGTACTTGCACTTACATGTGTGTTTTAAATGGAGAATTTACAATCATTAAAGAAAGTGACACAGAAGTGTCATTTTCAGGGAGTTATTTCTCTTGTAAAGGAACCCTGGAACAGGGAACAGGGAGCAAAACTGCAATATGGGCCATATCAAGATGTACTCTGCATCCTCTTGCTTGCTGTATTATAGCATTTCAGCAACCTGGTCTAGTGAGAGGTTTCCCTGTCTATGGCAGAGGGTTGGAACTGGATGATCTTTAAGGTCCCTTTGAACCCAAACCATTCTATGATTCTATGATTTTTGACAGACTCAACAGCTTGTTTTCACAACTATAGGTGATTGAAGGATATTTGAAAATTTTGGACCTTTCAGCATTTTAGGCTCCAGTGGACAACACCTTGCTTGTTTTTTTCAGCTTTTCATATCTTTTGACAAAATTATATGCAAGTTATAAGCTAGCATTACCTTTTTTAAAAGGAGGCTCAATAAAACAGCTCAGGATGAGGGTAGTGATGTAAATGTATTACTATGATTAGCAGTATTAAATTACTGCATCTGATTTTTAATAATATTTTATTTCCATCATTATTTCTAAACAGCCTTCAGAAACTATCAACAAAAATATATGTTCTTACATCAACTCTTCAAAACAGAAATGTTTCTGCACCTGGGCCTTTCTTCTATTGGATATTTATTAATAAAATACAAATGTTTGGGACATAATTATCAGCTACGGCTGGCTGAGAAAATTCCCTAGAAATCAGTATTTAGAACTTTCTTTTTTTAATTTGTTGTTGAAAATAGTCAACCATCACCCGTGTGCTTTTCCATTCCTTAGTGCTCAGTCTACGTGTAAATATACTCCATTTTCCCTCCTAAAGCAAGCTTCACTTTAAAGGAGTTAGACTTTTACAGATTTCTTTTATCTTTTCCAATTGATTGGAGAAGACTATGTCCCTTCAAGAATAAAAGGGTGTATTTTAATTTTATGTACACCTTTAGGCATCAGTCATCGGCATCTGTTCTGTGAGACTCTCGGATTTATAAAGAAACAGAAAATAGTTGCAGGTGAGCTGTACATTTCAAAGTGCAATTCCAATAGAGTCTGTCCTTTGGGCAGGCAGCTATATGCTAGATATTGCCTTTTAAATCCTGACTAGACAGAGAACTTAAATCATTACACTTATTTAATCCTTTCCTTATTTAGCAAAGATTTTAAGCACATCCTTTGCTCAAGAAAGGCTCAGGCTTTCATAGAAATTCAGCAGAAAACAGATCATAAATGAAAATACATTAAAATATAATAACTTGAAAGAATTAGAGCATTGCATTTGAAAGACATCCATTCAGATAGGATTAATGCAACAAATACAAACTTTAAAAATTTTGCAGAGGTTTTCAAAGATATCATCTCTGGAGTTTTAAAAAGTTCCATAATTCTGGGCCTATATTCTCTTATCCCCAGCTGTAAATAAACTTTAATAAAAAGTAAGTGTCAATAATCTGAAACCCATTTTTTAACCTGTCTCCTACACTACCCTGACATCTACAGTAATGATCTTCCTCAGATGGAGCACAGCTGATCAGGGTCATTCACTGATAAACGTATTTCAGAGGATTTTTTCCCCCTCTATCTCAGTTTGAAATTCTTATCCTATAATGGTGTGTCCTTGCAGAAAATGCTTCTGACTCCCAACTTTTTATTTCTTTGTGTCTGCATGTACAGTTTGTGGAAACTTTACATTTAAGGCATGTATGACTAACTTTTTTTTACACATCTACAGCTGTACAGAGATTAGTGTAAAAATTAGGATTTATTTAGTATAGAAAAGACTTTAAAGATCATAAAGAATTTTGGATTGTTTTGAAACAGTTTGCCTCAAAGTTGTTTTTATCCAGTTTCATTTTAGTGTCAGAAAAAATGTTCTACCATCATTGCCATCTTTTCCCAAGGAAATGAGACATCTGTGATCATGCTGTTAATATATCTTCCTCTCATTCCTGCTGTAAGTGAATTTTGTGTTTATCTGGTTGTTTCTCTTCTTTAAGTAAGACTTCATAAAGATTTAAAAAAAAAATAGAAGACTGAGATTGCTGCTTTAAGTTGATTCTGAAGACTAACAATCTGTACCAAAGGGACAAGAGAATGATGTCACACTGTCAAAGTTCCCAGTGGAATCTGGATGATCTCAGAAGGTGATCCATTGAGAAATAGTGAAAGTTTCTAATTTCTAGAGTTTTCAAGTGTTTTAATAATTACTCAGAAATCCCAAGCTTGCAAATCCAAAACTTGCAAGATTCCTTTTCCTTGATTTATTCACAAATTATGTTTTAGATAGAAATTGAGAATAAAAATTCATCATCTGGCAATACTTGGCTAGCTCTGTCTAGAAACCAGACACAGCTGTAAGACCTGAAAGGTTTTGTCTGCATCCGCGTTCACTTCCAGCCCATGTTTGCTCAGGCACCTGCCTGTTGTGCAGTCCCTGTCCTCAGCTCTTCACCCAGCTCTGGGCATGGGCATTGCATAGTCAGTGTCATTGTTAGAGTGCCACAAGCTGAAACAGATTTCTTCCTTTTTTCACTTGCTTTATATGCTCAACATTACTGGGTTTGGTTTGTTTGGGTTTTTTTTTTTGCCTTCAAAAGCTCTGGTGTTCCAGTTGGAATACACTTCTCTCAAATACAGTTTGGATTCTTTGTTTTCATGGCAAGGACTTTGACTCGTCAAAGTTGCAGTGATCCTCTAGAAAGGCATGGTCCACCTTTTTAAAATGTTGTGGTGTAACCAGAGCAGCTCTGAATGTTGCTGTTTCCCATAAGACTATCAGTAAGACAGGAGTTGTCACAGACAACATCTTGGATCTCCTGCAACTGCATTTTAAAGCTTTTAAAGTTTCATTTTCTCTTTAAAATGCTTCTTTGAACATTACCTATACCCAGAGGAACAGTTTAAAAATGAAAAACAAGGTTTTAGAGCTTCAATTGCAGCCACAGGGGATTGTATATTCTTCCATTGTTGCTTTGCTCTAGCAGTATGCCTCTATTAGCTCAAAATATAAAGACCTGGTGATGTAGGCCCCTTTGGAATACCTAGGATTAACGATGAGAGTTTCATCTTCGAGGACCTGCAGTATTATTTATTTGACATCATATTACATCAGTGGTACAAAATTTCTCTTTTTCTACAAAAAAAAGTCCTAATCAAAACTATTAATATTGTTTTTATTGAATTTAGAAAATGAAAAAGAGTCAAAGTTTTTAGCTGTTTCCTTGTAATCATGGATGCATGTTATTAACCATCCTTTTCTTAGTTGAATCTTATCCAGTTTTCACTTCTGTCTCTTGTGAGTTTTACAGGAGATGAAAGAGGCCCCCAGCAACTATTTCCAGATCAGTCCCTTGTCAAATAATTCAGGTTACATGGGCTTAATCACTGCATATGCAATCTATTAGAAAAAAAATAAGAAATCCAGTCTGTTTAATAACATTTCTCCGTATGTCAAACACATTGAGGTAGATTATAACAATACTCCTCATGTTAGTGCTGGATCATGCTCTGCTATAGCAGGTTAATGGCTTAGTGCTTAAAATACACTTCTATGCCTGTGCAATGTATGTCGAAAGCATGCAGCCTACATGAAAGGTGTATATGAGATGAATTCACACCCCTTATTACAGACAGATAATGGTCAGTAAAAAAACAGTTACTACATCAAAGAGAATTCTAACATATCAATCTATATATTGAATTCCACATTTTCTGAGAAAATTCGTAAACTTATTTCAAGAGCTGGAGAGCACCTATTAAGCATAGAAAATATTCTGATCCCACAGTACAAATATCAATGCTCAAATACTCAACAGAATTTGGTGCAGAATTTTATTCAGATTTTCAAATAGGCCTGTCATACTCTGTTTTTCAACAGAAATATGTACACTGCTTCTGTTACATATATTTTTCTGCACTGGATATTTCATTCACCGTCCAAAGCGTTCTCTGATTCTCAAGGTCTCAAGGGAAAAAAAAGCTAATTTAGGATGCCCCTAAAGCTCAAGTATTTGTTGGTGGAAATACAGGCTTGTCATTGTTGATGCATAATAACCTTGCTGGTAATTACAGCTGACTGTGCCAGTGGCTCAGAGTTAGGGAGAATATCTGTAATAGTAGCTTCTAGAAAGTCTCTGACCTCAGATCTACCCATTTGATATGTTATTTTCCTTTAGATTAAAAGATAGAAAAGACAGCTCCAATTCAGACCTGTTCAAAAGCTTTCTTTGTCTTTATCATTTTCCTGGACAATCCATAGGGGATCACTTTGAAGATGCAAGTGCTCAGTTGGAACATGTGTGTCATATACATTATGATGTTAAAGAAGGACTTGGGGATCACAGATTCATTTTCTCTAAAGCCAGAAGAACCCCTGTGATCACATAATCTGACCCCTTGTTTAAAGGAAAACATAGCATCTCCCTGAACTATTTCCCATTTGAACCACAAGCTATCTTTAGGAAAAAAAAATCTAACATCTATTTAAAGATTTATATTAATGAAGTTCTCCATCACAATGTCTTTCTAGTTGTTAATTATCTGAGCTATTAGAAATGTGTATGCTGTATCTAGACTGAATATCTAGCTCAAGCTTCCAAAAACTGGGTCTTTCCTCAGATCCAGTGTCTTCAATTGCCAACATTTTTTTTTTTTTTTCTTCTGTAATATTTATAAATTGGGGCCATTCTGAGATACACAGCTTAACAGAGTCAGTTCTTTGAAATTTCTATAATGTCTGTTTTCCAGTGCTGGAATAATTTCATAGGGTAACTTAAGATGCAAATGAACTCTGGGTGTCTTTTGGCCTGATCTCGCAGCCCAGAGATGATCTGTATCAGGTTGCCCGAGATGAGTTGTGGAGATTTCAAGGGATAGAGATTCCACAATCACTGAACTCCTATTTCAGGTTTTGACAGCCCCCGTCTGAATTCTTTTTCCTAGTATCTTCTCAGCATTTCTCATGTTGCAGTGTGTGCCCATCCTTCTCATCCTAACATTGTGCATTTCTGAGAAGAATCTGGCTTCATCTTCTCTGTGGCCTTCTATGTGCCTGAAGACAGCATTAAGATCCTCCTTTAACCATCTCAGTTAGGAAATGGTCTCTCAAACTCTCTTCCACACAATATGTGCTCCATCTTGTGCCACTCTGCTGGAGTTAGACATGATACCTCAGATAAATCTTACAAGTTCTGAGAAGAGGTGGAGTTTGTTTCCCTTCACCTGCTGGCAGCTAAATTTTGCTAATATGGTGGGATTTCTTTGCCACAAGGACAAATTACAGATTCATGTACATCTTGTTGTCTACTGAGATCTTCCATGTCCTTTTGTCCAATGCTGCTTTCTATCCAGTTGTCATCCAGCATGAATTGTTACATGACTTATGCTATTTCTGGTGCAGGGTGCATTTACCTTTGAGGCTTTTGTCAGGCCATTTCTTCAGTCTGTTGAGCCTTTCCCTCCAGGGTATTGCCAGCTTTTCACACTCTGTGCTTGCTGAGGGCACATTTTTTCTCATCTTTATTAAAGGCATTAAACAGTATCCATCTCATCTATTTATCACAGTAAAACAGCATTTACATGTGTTTTCTCTGCACTATTTGCAAACTGTATCATCCTTCTTTAATGGAGGATGCTGACAATAAAATGAAAAGTGTTACTGAAGAGGTAAAACCAGTGGAAAATAACTGCCTATGCTGACCAAGTATCTCGTTTACATATGTACTGCATTTGCCTTTTGTTATGTGAAATCAAGTAAATCTGCTTATCTCTCATAATGTCACTCCTTTTTCACTGTTACTACTTCTTGGATAGTTACTCTTTCTATAAAATATCCTTCTTTGTTAACACGTGCCATTATTAAAAGGTGCATTATCTTTTTACACTCCATTTCAAAAACAAAGAGAATCATGCGGCAAGAGCAACCACTCTTTTTCATTATTTAAAATGTCTCCCTGCCTTTGGATTATTTGTAAAAGTTTTTATATCTTTTTTCTATTTCATTGATCAAGTGTTTTAATAGCAGTGGTAAGGACATTACTAGAAGTATTTGATGATGCTTGTCTTACAAGACACGTTTAAATGTATTTGTTCTGCACCTCTTAATCAAAGTGACAGATAGAACCAAGGCTTATAAATGACCCCATGCATTACCTCATCAGAACTTTATTTCAAACATTTCTCATTTCATCAGAGACTTCTGCCTTTCTTTACACCCAAGAGGGTATCTTAGAAGATACTTTCCAACTATATTATTATTTGGCCTCCCAAGAAAAGGAAGTTATCAATTAGGTTAGGAAAATAAAATTAGCCATTTTACAGACACATCCAGTTGGTAACTTTCCTAACGTGGAGAGAACACGCAGTGACTAGGCATTTGTGACATGGAAAGTACCATCCCTTTCCTTCTGATTCTCTCACTGAACACAGTTTACATCTTCATTGTATTATGAATAAACCACCAAGTGATGTCAGTGTGGGGAGAAGCTCAACATAGTTTCTAATGAACTATCAGAGTTTTGTGAGAGTATCATTGTGGTTATCAGTGTGCGTTCTTCACAGCCTAGGATGTTCGTTTCGAAAGTGAGGAGTTGATCCCTATGAAGGATTTTTAATGGATGCAGCAAAACATTAGGATAGGTTCATGCTGAAATAAAAAATCCCTTTTTGTGACCAGGATGTTATGCTAAGTCTTTGGTCGCTTTGATTTATCAACAGAAATGAAATGAAGCTCATAATGCAGAGCATATTTCACATGATAAGAATAGTATCCTTTGCAGGACATTTCTGAAGGCAAGTCTGCGTTTTTACTATTAAGCAGCACTATTTAAATGAGTCATATGCAGTGTTCAGCAAATGTCAAACTAGCAAGCAGTATGTGGCTATTTACCAACTACTGCTTATACTGATTTCCAATGTGCTACATATCATGTTTTTATGCTTTAGCAGAAAGTGTGCTAGGTGCCATCATGAATGATTCCTTTAATTCATCATAACAAATACCTGTCTAACCATATAAATTTTTTCCTCCTGGAGGTAAATCATCTGGTTCATATGAAAAGAAANGTTATGCCTAGAAACTGTTTTCTGTTTAGATTCTAACCAAGGTATGCCACTGTTGCAGCAATGAATAATGCAGATAACATGGTGCCCTCAATGAACTATACAGCAGAAAAAGCAGCTGACTATCAGAAATAGCTCATTAGGAAAAAAAAAAAAAAAGATAAATGTGAGCAAAGCACATTACCTTGATGGAGGAACAGAAAAGACAGATTCTACTTCACAACTAATTTGTAAAAACAAGCCTGAAAAATTTCTGGTTCCTAAAGCCTTTAGGCAAACTCAGAACTAATTAAATAAAAAATGAACTCTGTTCCATACTTTTCAGATGAAATGGTAAGATATTTCATCATGAAAGTTTATGTAATGCAAATGTGGGCCAACAGCAGTATAGGACTTCTAAAAACGAAATCATGGATGAGAAAGACACAATGAGTCTGACTCATTATAGCATTACTCTTTGCAACTCCAGGATGTAGTTAAGATGGTGTCAGCACTTTTATTATATAACCTATTTTCAGTTGTTTATTACTTAGCTATAAAAATTTACTTCAGGCTAAATCTTAATGCACAAGGTTTCATGTATTGTGGTNGTACAAAAGCTCAGAATAGTTTTCCACATACTGCCCATTTCAACAGCATACATATGTAACATTAAGAATAATCTAAGAATACTAGAACTAGCAATCAGGAGCAAAGTGTTATGTAGCTCTTTCTTTATTGACATTTGTTCTGCAGTAGCTGCATCTACTGTGGCTTTCTCAAACAACAATACAATTTGTTCACTGAGGCATGTTTAATTCCATGAGGAGCACTCTGAGCAACTACAAATATGGGTATTTGTGTAATGTTTTGGTGATTAAAAAAACCTTCTTGTTCTTGATATGTAAAATTGTATAAAATTATTTTGTATATGAGGTGTTCTAAAATAGTTTTAATTGGACAATTATTTTACAGATTCAGAGTGCATTGCGATATTTCAGTTTCATAATTAACTTGGATACAGGAGTCCATATGGCAGATGAGCAATATTAAATAAAAATAGCTGGTTTGACAGAGAGAAAAGTGATGTTATTGTGAAGAGATTTGTGCATTACATAATTCATGATTTTTAT
>WEZZ01032315.1:0-20518 GCA_013400585.1 Chloropsis cyanopogon | reverse complement strand
ATCACAAAATTACCTTGTGTTAAACAAGATGAGAAGCAGTAGAGCATTTATAATATTTCTATGCAGTTTTATATTCTCTTTTGCAACCAGCCATCTGTTTCATCTTAATCCAGCTACATAAAAGCAGGTATAGGCCAAAGACCATTCCTGGAGAGGATAAGGCCTTCAGGCCAGAGATACAGTTGCTAGAACTCTAGTCAAGCGAAGAAGATAAAATGTTAGCCAGCCATATGTTAAAAAGGAGCTTCTCTTGGGAGATGGTCTGGGTTTTGCTTATGATTTTTAATCAATATTTATATATAGAAGATCTCTAAAGTAGAATGCAATTTCACTCTTTTGCTCTGGCAGCGCTTTCTACTTGGAATTACGAGAAAATTAATGAGATTGATATGCAAGTATTAGCAAAACTCATGAGAATGTCTGTACTGAGAATTCCCAGCAGATTGTTATACTTTTCCTGCTCCCCTTTACCTGCTCACCACTGACTGCCTAGCAGCATGCAGTACCTTTTCCAAAAGACACTTGCATCAAGGTAACATAGGATTAAATTAAAATAGTGCCTATTTTAAGCTGTCTTTACCACGTAGAGCCAGTAATGACAAGTGAACAGGGCATAGACTGAAAGTTGCACCAACAGCAGACTCTCAGGCCAGTATATGCCACCAAATTTTGAAATCTGGGCATTTGACACTCATGCATCCAGCTGGACTCCAAAGTCTTCCAATTCTCAGATGACCCACAAGAAAATTCAAAGTATAAATATAGTAGTAAGATTAGTAAGAATTGAATTTATAGTTCTAAGTAGGTGCTATACCTGAAAAAAATCATCATGAGCACAAACAACTTAACAGAACATACAAATAACTGAAACTTAGACTACGTTATAAAGATACAAGACCCTCATGTGTTATTTCTCCATGGGAGGCCAAATGAAATTCCAGATTTTTACATACCTGACAAATAAATTCTGCTCCCATTGACCAACACTTCCAGGTCCTTTTCTTCCAGACAGTTTTCCAGCTACTCATTCCCAAGCCTCTAGTGCTGCAGGGGTTGTTGTAACCCATGTGCAGGACCCAGCACCTGGCCCTGTTGAAGCTTGTACAACTGGCCTCACCGCATTGATCCAACCTGCAAACTTGCTGAGGGTGCACTTAATCCCCTTGTCCAGACCACTGATTAAAATATAAAACAGGACTGATATTGAATATATGACTGCTGTTGGAATACTTTTTCATTTCAGATATCCGTCGGAGTGTGAAATAAAAATATCTGAACATGCAGCATTCTGCTGCTAACAGTTCTATAGGCAAGGCAGAGATGGAAAGAAATACTGTAACAAATTTAACATTTAAATAAAATATTTTGCCAGTGTGGATAAGATCTAAATACCAACCATAATCTTGGTGCAGTCTTGCAGTTTGCACATACACAAAAAAAACGCAAAAATATTTGCTAATATCTATGTCAGCCTACCTGCTCCAAAGAATTTTTCCAGCTGTATATTTAAAAAGAAAATAAGCTGTTGCATATTTCTAATCAAATACAATTCAATACAGGCAAAGCCATAGCACACATATATACAGATATCACAGTATGAACTACCACATGCTAAAGTCATTTCATCATCCTTCCTTAAAACAGCAAAAATATGTATCAGTATTTTCAAGTAGTGCATGAGTGAATCTTAGAGTAAATTTCTGTAGATTTTCTCAGAATGAAATGGTAGTGGTAATTTCAAAATAGGAAGGAACAAAATTATTTTAGTTTGCCTGGAAGGCGGCAAATAGTACAATAATAAACATAAATTTCTATTTTACTTTTGGAATAAACTTAGCTGACTGTGACTATTTAAAATCAACATGCTTATTCTTTTCAGCCAAGTAGTTTCTGAAATAAATTTTCTATTATAAATACAAATCCAACTCAACACTTACTGAATTTCACTGGGGAAAAAAAGTAATCTTTACACTCTGGAGCATATAAAGTAAAATCTACAAGTAAACACACCACTTATGTTAAAGCTGTATATTTTGACATACTCTTACTACTACTTATATAGTGTGGAAAAGTACATAAGATTTTTAGATATTTCACAGTATAAACCACATCAAAAGAGCTCTATTCAGGTCCAAAAGTAACTGTTGCATTCACTGTCACTTGGCAGTATGACTGCTTTATGTTTGCAGTACTGTTCTAGTGACAGGAATATTAATTTTCAAAAACCTCTATTTAAAGAACAAAGCATTTAAATGTAAATTTTGTTAGCCTTTAAATAAAATGAAAAAAATAGAAAGCATCTATACAAAAAGATTTCTAGTCACCTGAGAGCTATAGCTGCAGACTTTGTTTTAATGTTACATATTTATAGTAATAGCTACAGAATATTCTCCCTTTTAAATACCTAAACTCCTTTCTTAAGGCATGTCAGAATTAAACCCCCTGGGTAGCATCCCAGGTTAAGCCAGGTAACAATCCAGAACTTGCCCACAGAAACAGTGAATATGAGGACCTGCGTGTCTCCAGAGGTCTGGGAAACAAAAAATTCCTCAGTAACTCATCAGGCTTTGTACCATAAGACTGTATTTTGCATCTTTTGTGGCTCACACTCACAGATCACCTAACACATAAGCAATATCTGGATTATGCAGTCAAAACCACAGTCATATCCAGCAAAGAAAATGTGTGTGAAACAAGCAAGGAGGCTAAGTTGTCCCTGCATACAAAATAAAAAGACAGAAAAGAGGACTGGGAATGCAGTCTAAATCTCTTGGCACAAGCTTGGATAAGCTTTAACTTTTCTCCTCTTTTAAAGAGCTTACTGCAATGCCTGTTTAGAAAACCAGTGAGGTTTGCTATGGTCCTGGCTGTTGCAAATATATCTTATTTGTTCCAGAAAAATACAGGGTATGATTCAAGATAAATCATGCATCAGACTTTTCAGTCACATGACTGGGGATGTGCTCAGCATGCTGGTCCCTGTATGCTCTGTGCAGGAATGACTCAGAAGCAAGTTACACATTTGTCAATCCAAGCAAGGGACACAACAGTAATTAAAATCACTCACAGTTGGGTGAGGCTCAATACACCCATCTAGATCTGCTGCATGTAACAGAGTAATAGGTGATGATTGATCAATAAATATCATATTATAATATCATATAATATCTAAAAAGATCTGATGAAAACAATGTATTTTAAAAAAACCAAGAAAAGGAAAAATTGGCCCAGTTAGTCAGCTAATTCATGGAAGTGTGTGTGCTCACTGGCAATAGAAAGGATTCTTATTAAATAGTTCTTTCTTTGAGGCTTGAGTACTTTCCCAGAGAACAGCACTAGAATAAGAAAAAACTATTTACACAAGTAACTCCCGTGTGTCCTGCTTCTTGCTGATTTGAGATCAGTGTGTAGTTAAATTTTTTTATATACTTTCAGATCTTTTCAATACTTTGATAAGAATTAATTATAAGAAAATATCAAAGCATCTACGAGTTACCTTAATTTTATCTCTTTGGTGACAAGGCTGAAAGTTAGGATCCTATGAGAAGACTACAGGAACAAAGCTTTATATTTTAAAGGATATAAATAATATCATGTTCATCAATCAGGAGGATGTCTAGGATTAACCAAGAGGAAGACTAAGAAATGAAGAATATATAAAAATCTATGCCCTTTTCTGGCATACCTTCAGTAAAGTAGGTATCAGAAAGAAGGTAAATGCCAACTGCTTCTCTTTCAATAATTAGGAGATAAATATTCCATTGTAAAATGCAGATGGAGAAAAAAGAAAACATATTTTACACCACAGTACAATCCAAGAACACTCACCTGTGAAATGGAAGATGCAAATTCATTTTCCTTTTCTGTCTGAGCCAATTTAATGATGCATCCCCATCACCAAATTGTAGCATTCTCTGGTGGGACATTCCTCATTCCTCCCAGCTGATGTTCAGAAAAAAACCAGATACCCTACCCACAACCCTACTAACTATTCAGACTGTATTTTGATCTCTGTCTTCTGACTTTTCCCCAGGAATATCAGTGTCTCAGCTGCTATGCTTTTAGACACCCTGTACACAATGGTCCTCTCTTACGGTTTCCACTGCCAAGTTAATCCAAAGAGGTTTTTTTTACATTTCTCTTATAATCCAGTGGATAGCAAAATGATAGTTTGGAACCTCAATCTCCTTTTGCTACCTCAAATATTTAAGAATCAAAACTAGCAATTAATTTTTCTCCTCACAGATTTTAAAATTCTTTCACAACTGCTACTAAGCTCAATATACAGGCTATAAGGAACTTCCTGAAAGGTTATAAAGATACACATGTTGGGAACGATGCAAAATATGAATTCACTAGAAGTTAGTAGACACATTTTATGGAAAATTAGACATATCCTTTGCTAGCCTAAATTTTATAGGCTCTTTCAATCTTTAAAATACCTTTCTACCCTTGAACAGAAAAGTTAGTCAAAATTCAATCAACATAATAAAACACAAACCCACTCAAAATAGTGCTAGTGGATCAAACCAAAAATTCTTAATAGCCCAATACTCACCTTTCAAAAAAGGGTTCATTGATAGACTCCTCTAGAAATAAAATGAGGAATATACCTCACTGTAGCTTGAATTTTCAAACAAATTTAATCTGTAGCACTCTGAAAAATTTATGGGAGCCCTCTTACCTCCTTTTAAAGAAAAAAAAACCCCAAACACTCCTTCGCGATCTGCCACTTACCTAGTACCACCAAGGCTGGCTATTAGATGTTATTTGAGGCAATGCTTTACATTTGTTCTTCACTGAGTGGAATCTTGCTCCTGTAGATTATGTAACAATGGAGTTAGCAATGACCACAACAATTTAGCTTTGCGTGTTGTGGCTGTGTCTTATTATATCATAAAATATCCTGAGCTAGAAGAGACCCACAAGGATCATCAAAGTCCAGGTCCTGACCCTGCAGAGTACAACCCTAAGATCACCGCTATGAGCTTGACAATGTCTAAACACTTCTCAAACTCTGTCAAGTTTGGTGCTGTGAACACTTCCCCTGGGAGCCTGTTCCAGTGCCTGATCATCCTCTAGGTGAAAAAACTTTTCTTAATATCCAATCTAAACCTTCCCTGACACATTTTCATACCATTCCTTAGGGAATTGTCACTTATCACCAGAGAGAAGAGATGAGAACCTGCCTTGCCGCTTCCTACTGTGAGGAAGCTACAGATGACAATGAGGTCTCCCCTCAGTCTCCTCGTCTCCAGGCTGAACAGACCAAGTGATCTCAGCTGCCCCTCTTTTTCTTTCCCCTCAAGACCTCACATCATTTTTTTTGCCCTCCTTTGGACACTCTCTAATAGCTTAATATCTTTCTTATGTTGTGGTGCCCAAAACTGCACACAGGACTCAAGACGAGGCCGCCCCAGAGCAGAGCAGGGTGGGACAATCCCCTCCCTTGCCTGGCTGGTGATGCTGTGCCTGATGTCCCCCAGGACATGAGTGGCCCTCCTGGCTGCCAGGGCAGAGACTCAACTTGCTGTTGATCAGGACCCCCACATCTCTTTCTGCAGTGCTGCTCTCCAGTCTCTTGTTCTCTAGTCTATCTGTACATCCAGGGTTGCCTCTTCCCAGGTGCAGAATCCAGCACTTGCTCTTGTTAAATCATACAATTTTCCAGCCCTCTATTTTATCCAGGTCCCTCTTCAGGGCCCCCCTGCCTTCAAAGGAGTCAACAACTCCTCTAAAGTTGCNCCAATCTAAACCTTCCCTGACACATTTTCATACCATTCCTTAGGGAATTGTCACTTATCACCAGAGAGAAGAGATGAGAACCTGCCTTGCCGCTTCCTACTGTGAGGAAGCTACAGATGACAATGAGGTCTCCCCTCAGTCTCCTCGTCTCCAGGCTGAACAGACCAAGTGATCTCAGCTGCCCCTCTTTTTCTTTCCCCTCAAGACCTCACATCATTTTTTTTGCCCTCCTTTGGACACTCTCTAATAGCTTAATATCTTTCTTATGTTGTGGTGCCCAAAACTGCACACAGGACTCAAGACGAGGCCGCCCCAGAGCAGAGCAGGGTGGGACAATCCCCTCCCTTGCCTGGCTGGTGATGCTGTGCCTGATGTCCCCCAGGACATGAGTGGCCCTCCTGGCTGCCAGGGCAGAGACTCAACTTGCTGTTGATCAGGACCCCCACATCTCTTTCTGCAGTGCTGCTCTCCAGTCTCTTGTTCTCTAGTCTATCTGTACATCCAGGGTTGCCTCTTCCCAGGTGCAGAATCCAGCACTTGCTCTTGTTAAATCATACAATTTTCCAGACCTCTATTTTATCCAGGTCCCTCTTCAGGGCCCCCCTGCCTTCAAAGGAGTCAACAACTCCTCTAAAGTTGCTATCATCTGCAAACTTACTTAGTATTCTTTCAAGTCCTGCATCCAAATTGTTTATGAAGATGTTGAAGAGCACTGGCCCTACAGTGGAGCCGTGCAGCAACTGGTCACTTACCTGACGTTATCACATCAAAGTAACCCCCTTTGTGCCCAACCCATGAAACAGTTGCTCACCTATCACATGATGTGTTTATCAAGCTGAATAATTTTGTTCAGAGGCATCCTGTGAGAGACAGTACAGAAGGTTTTAGTGAAATACCAAAAGATCACACCAGCTGCCTTCCTTTGGTCAGCTGCATGGGTTACATTGTCATAAAAGGAAATCAGGTATGACAAACAGGACATTAATGAAGCTGTGTTGGCTGTGACCAATGATTGTGTCATCTTTTAGGTGATTTCCAATATCTCCCAGAATAATCTCCATAATTTTACCAGTCACTGAAATGAGGCTGACAGGCCTGGAACTTCCAGGGTCATTCTTATTGCCTATCTTGAAAACGGGGACAACTGTCTCCAGCTTCCAGTGAACTGGGACCTCTCCAGATTTCCAAGACAATCCAAAAATCATTCAGAGAGGCCTTGTAATGACATCAGCCAGCCATTGAGTATTCTCAGATTAATCCCATCAGGCCCATAGATTTACAGGGATCCAGCTGGAGCAGCAAATCCCACACAAGTTCAGGGTCAACTGGGAGTTTATCACTCACAGCCATGATCCTCCTGCTCAGGATGGTGGGATCCCCATAGCCCAGGAATGTTGCTGAAGACAGAAGCAAAGAAGCATTAAACACCCCTGTCTTGTCAATGTCCCTGACTGTAAGATGACCATCCTCATCCTGTGATGTGTTGATATAATTTCTGCACTGCCTTTTGCCTTTAATATATATTTTAAACCTGTTTTATTGTCCCCCATAGTTCCCACCAGCTTCAACCCCAGTTGAGCTGTGGCCACACAAATTTTCTCCCTGGACTGTCAATCAGCATGTGTGTGCCTTACATGCCCCCTGTATTTGCTTCCACTGACCATATTCTTTCCTTTTTTGCCTTATCTCCTAAAGAAGATTCCTGGCCATCCAAGCTGGCCTTCTCTACCTCACCTGCTTGACTCCTGACAGTTTCGAATTGCCAGGTCCCGTGCCTTTAGAAGGTGGTGCTTAAAAACTGACCAGCACTGATGGATCCCAGCATTTTCAGAAGCATTTTCCCAGCGAACCTCACTCCCTAGTTCCCTGAGGAGCCTCAAGTCTGCTCTCCTATCCAGCATTGAATTTTTGTTGGCACTGGCACTTTTCCTTCTGTTAACAGAGTTTTAAACTCAATTGCTTTGCGGTCACTGTGGACGAGACAACCACCAATCTCCATTTCACTCATCAGACCCACTCTCTTGACACAAACAAATCAATGAGGGCATTTTTCCTAGTTTGCTCCCTTGGTACCTGGACCATGAAGTTATCATCCAAATACCTTAGGAATCTTCCAGACCTGTTTGTGCCAGCTGTGTGATGCTCCCAGTTAATTTCTGGCAAGTTGAAGTCTTGAACAAGGGCACTTGATTTGGAAGTGTCTCTTAGTTCCTTGAAGAATAACTCCTTGGTGTCATCATCCTGGCTAAGTGGTTCATAATCGACTCCCACAATGACACCTGCATTACTTGTTTGTCCCTTAATTCTTACCTAGAGACTCTCAAGTGTGCCATTGCCAACTGAAAGCTCCATTTCCATTGATTTCAAATTTTATACTCCAGTGGTCTATGAGTTCCCTCCTGGTGTCATCCCTATGACTTAGATAACTTGGGGGAGAGGGGAGGACACTGTGCACATAGTAAACCTCAAATTCTTTTGATTTGAAGTAAACATAGTACTGCAATATTCTGTCTGAGCTTTTCCTCTTTCATGTGTTTAGACTTTTCACTTTCAAAAATATATCCTTTTACTTTTGACAGGAACTCGCTTGAGAATGCTCAGCTTATTTTTCTTCACATTCTAAGTTCCCTGCTGCCTAGAAGCATATTAGCTATTTATTAGGCCCTTCTAGTTCCCACTTTAAAAATTTTAATCCCTACATAACCACTACTAAACTGAATGGGTGGATTATTTCTTCAAAGATATTGAATGCAAATGTGTTACTATTAACATAAATATAACTCCTCATAGAACTCTTTTCCTAACTGCATCTCAAACTAGACCTTGAGTACTGCTAAAGGCTAAAATAGAGAGATACTGATATTTTTTCAGTTCCATTAACAGTGATTCTGAAAAGCAACCATTTATGAAATTTAAATGTCTGCATCATCATCCAACAGAACACTCATTGAGTCAAAATAAGCACTTTGCATAATTTTAAACATCTGCATTTCATGCTTTTTAAACAGTAAATTTTTTTGCTTATATAGAATACACTGTATTTCAAAGCCCTTAGATATTAAAAAAAAATCACACTAGTGCAGTTTACATTGAGAACAAAGCCCCAAACCCTAAATGAGTCACACAGAATATTTTTAAAGCACTTTAGAATAAAAATTTTAAACAATGTTTCACAAGAACTATAACACGAACAATCCTGTTTTTACCAAAGTTTGTTTCCATCGTTAAGGCAAGGCCTATTTCCCCCAACTAGCAACAATAACAACCACACACACCCTTTTGGGCAAAACAATATGAACTGTTTGCCCAGTTAGATGAACAAAATAGTCTGATTTTACCAAATAGAGAGTGCAAAGCCAGGGGTACCTAGATACAGTGGTGACCCAATGGGTAGAAGTAATTACATAAAAATTGTTAATTTGGGAAGGACAAGGATGGAAATGAGGGGGGAATCAAGATGAATCAACAAGAAACAAGACCAGCAATATGGAGAGAAGCCAGGGAATAAAAGAGACCTGACACATGTAGACAAGCTACCGGTCATTAGGTTGGTCTGGTGTGGCCCCCACAGTCTGGCTCATCTTGTTCACGTTTATGAACGCTCTGTGTGTTTTTGCAGGTGTCTGCAATGGCTGGCAGTCCCTGCAATACCTGTGGCTATGGCTGTATATGCGTGTACCCACTGGGAAGTAACCTGGCTAGAGACTGCCTGCAAACAGAGAGAAGCTGCCACCTTGCATCTAGCAAGGTTCATTGGATTCAGCTACCATCAAAACAAGTCATATTATTTTTACTCTGAGCTGGCTAACACTAACTTCCTAAATTTTGTGGGATCAATTCACACTTCCTTAATCACTAAATATGAGGAAAAACGAAAATAGATGATAATATGATCCATTGGTTCTTGTGTATCTTCTGTATTATTTTTCTCCTTCCATCAGTTTACCTGAGAAATATTTAGCAATTATTTGGTTATTTAAACACTCTAGGGAAACTGTACGATCATTCAAAAAGGGAAATAAAAAAGTGAATTTTCAAGACATTTAAAAGAAATGGATGTAAGCACTACTCTGTGCTGTATCTATCAGGCTTGAAAAATCAGGACAGAACAAGGTTTGAGTTGATTCTAATCTGTACGACAGAGCTATCAATTCCATCTGCCAAAAATAAATGATAGCAAATCATTCTGCTCAAATAACACACCAATATACACGAATATGGCAGTACATTTTGAAGCAAGCATCCACAATCCATTTGGAAACTCTATAAGGAATTTCATAGTTAATTTCAATAAGATAAACAAACTATTTTGTATTATCAGTACAGCCCCATGGTCTCTGAAACAAATTTATGCCAGTCAACTTTAAAACACTGTTCATGGGAATATATAAGAATATAATAAATTGTGAGAGGTTCTAGATTGGATTTTGTTTGAGTGTGCTGTGCTATAGGCCAACTTCTATTGATTACTCTTTCTCATTTACTATGACAGCACTTTTTAATCACAACAGGATGAGAATGCCCAACAGCTAAGAGAGCATACAAAGAAACATTCCAAGCTTTCTGCATCAAACTTAGCAAGTCTACTTTTATTATTTATTGGGTTTGTTTGGTTGGTTGGTTGGTTGGTTTCGTTTTTTAAAATTTGTTTCTTTTTTTGCCAGGTCAATTTAAATTGGTAGCTCTACCAGTAGTGGCGGAAAACACAATTTTTTACAAAGTGCTCACAGAATGGTATTTTAACTACAGTAATATTTGCCCTCAAAAAAAAAAATACTTTACAGATGAGACAGGGAAATAGTCATACATTTTTCAGTGGAATCATATTCAGATTTGGTGCAATGCAAATCCAGAATTAAGGTACCTGAAAAAAGCATTTATATAAAATGTTAAAAGGTACCTTTAAAGTCTAGTAGACCAGCCATCTCATGCAGGTAAAATTCTACATAAGAAAACTCAGAAAGTTTGGAGATGAAGGCTAAAGATGAAGCAAGATGGATTTAACATAAAAAAAAACTAATTAAAACACTCAGTCTATAGATAATTTTTCAAATGATGAGACACTAATGATTATCTTACAATGAGTGCAGCATCTTTTGATGTATATGTGAAAACTCATATAGAAGTGCCTGAATCAATAAAGTTTGGCAAAGTTTTATAAGAAATACAAATATATAATATACATTATATAAAAAGACAGAGTTCACTATACAATATAGCAAGGAGGTTTATGGAAGAATCAAATGGAAGACACATTGTATATTGTATTCCATGATCCAAATTGTGTTGAAAGGAAATATGCACATAAGCTTTACCAACTAATTAAACATTGTTAAAACTCATAAATCAAGCAAAGTCAGTATATCATTTAAGAAGTTTGAAATTCTAGATCCTATTTAGAAATGTATTCAGATTCAAATTCACATTCTTTACTCACAGAAAGACTTTTACTGAATTCAAAGGCAGATTAATTTTTGACCTAGCCTGCAATCACTGCACTTGAATAAGTTCTCTCTGAGCTGTATGTCTGGTTCATCTGTACTCAGTTGTAGATCCTGAGTCCTTGCATGTTCTTCAAGACAGAAGATATATCTAATTAATTCTCTTTATTTTGGAAGGAAAAAACATGTATTTGCCTGAGAGAAATTTAAAGATGTCACAGAAACTTCACATTCACAAACAATACAGTCCTTCTCTAACCTGTTTCCCTTGACACAGATCTTTGCAGGTATATATTTAAAGACTTTTTTTTTTAATAAAATTGAGCAGACAGAATATGATGTGCTAGTGTGCTACTTCAGGATTTGCGATAATAAAGTGTCAAAGAAAAAGCTGTAAGCTGTTTTTTTTTTTGCTTGAGATACTCAAAGAATTAATTTTATGCTGGCATATACTGTAATTAGAAATAGCTCTGTGCATCATGATTAAACTAGTAGCTATGGAAACCAAAGCAGACTAGAATAAGTGTAAAAGGAGAATAGTGAAGAAGCCAATCATAAAATTCCTTTAATCTGTTTATTTTTAATCTTTCTCGTAATGCAAATTGGAATACTAAAGGTCAATACTACTTTCTTCTTTTTTTTAACCTTTATATGTTTGGAAAGAGCAGCATTCTTTCCAAACTACTTCCTAGGTATTAGATTTTGTTTTCACTCCAGAACTTCTCTACCCACACAATCTTAGGTTTTAAAAGCACACCATTTTTGAAGATTTAAATTATTAAATAACTGTATACATTTATCCCTTTATGATATGAGAACTCCATGTTTTCAACAGCTGAAAATCTCCATGGTGCTGTATCCCCTTAGCTATTCTGATAGCCATCTGTGAACATGTTCCAGTTTAGCGATCTCCTGATGTGTGTGGGGGAAGGATGGATGCATCTCCGAGCCATACTCACCTGCTGCAATCTCGAGTACTGAATGAGGGGGAAGAATCCCTTCCCCTGCTATGCAGGCTACATGTACTGTGACCACCAAGCAGGCAGACAGCCTTCCTGACACAGTGCTGACTCATGTTTAAATTCTCACTCAGCCTCGGGTCTTTTATGAAGGAGCTGATTTGTGGCTAGTCACTCACCAGCCCAGGTATGTCTGTTCTTACCAAATTCCACCAGGTACCTTATAGTCAGGTTAGCTGAGGTCCTTTTGAATGCTACCCCTGTGCATAGCCTAGCATGCAAGCTGACTCGCTCTGCCATCGATTTTGCTGTCGTTCACAAAAAAAAGGGCACTTTCCTTGCCATCACCCAGGTCAATGATGAAAATGTTAAGCAATATTTCCACCAGTATCAGCCTCTAAAGTGCAGCCATTCCTTAGACATCATGCTGTACACCTCTGTCCTTTGAGACATACAGGAGAGCTGCTTTCCCACCTGTGTTTTGGCCACTAGTCCCTAATGCTTTAAGAAACCATGTCAAAACATTTGGTTTAGTCAAGGTAAACAAAATTGTTTAGCTCTTGTACCCTCATCTACAGAGACAGCTGCCTCATTACAGAATGTAATCAGGTTAGTCAGACATGGTTTGTCCTCAGTAAAACCATGATGGCTGTTATGAATCACATTATTTACCTTGCTGGGCCTAATAATGGCTTCCAGGAAAATTTATTTCATAATCTTCTCAGGAACTGAGATGAGACTGTGCTGTGTACAGTTCTTTGGATATCCTTCCTTTCCCTTTTGAAAGTGGGAATATAAATTAGCTTTCTCCAGTTACTGAAGACCTCTCATAATCACCGTAATCTTTAAAGAAATATGAGAAATAGCAATATTGGATGCACACCCAGTAGTACCAATTTGCTTATATGAACCCTTAACTCAGCCTTCCTCTCACATAGTTAGAATTCCTCTCCCCCAGACTTTCCCAGGAGGCACAGAGGCCTGGAAGGCTAGTGACCAGAGGCCCAAAGATAGCACCTTTAGATTTTCAGATCTTAAAATGGAAAAACAGTAAGTGTATTAGGTATATTACATACAAGCAAATTCCATACCTGCCTTCAGACAGGGACAATTTATGACACTCAGTGTCAATATTTGGTACATTATTGGGCCATTAATATAAGAGAACTATTCAAAAAGTACACTTTTCTCAGAAGATGACTGTGGAAGGGGATCTGGTCCAAGCCATTCTCTGGGCTATGGCAAAGGATGAATAAACATTTCAGATATCACGATTAATATCAGTACTTTCAGACAGACTCATTAAACAGTTTCCTGGTATGAAAGACCTGACATTGACCTGGTCAGAAAGTATTTAATTGTTGATCAATATCATGCTTTGAAATGAAAAAATCCTATAGATCAAACTAAAGCCTTTTCTCCTCATTGCCCGAATAATACAAAAGCAGATAAACCTTACACTTCAAACTCTCTCTTCAAGAAAATACTTGGTCTAATAAGTTCAATTTCATCATTCTCAGTTAAGTGTTTTCCTGGGCTACTGCTCCTGCTGCCTCTCAACAACAGTGCAAATATTCATAAAAAAATATATGAACAGCAACACTTTGAAGGACAGAGACTTTTTTTCCCCTGCTACTTCTGCCTGGAGTTTTTACTTCAAAATGTGCTCCCAACTATTTTATTTCCTCCACTGCATAGGCTCTAGCATCTTCTAAAGGAAGAAAATCTAGTAGAACCAGTGACAGGATATTATCAACACTCATGATACTAGCATCACTTGGGTGAGGAAAACTGTCATTATAATCATCCTTAAATTCAACATCCACGTCCTGCATCATGACTGTATTCACCAAATTTTTGCTGCACTTGAAATCACACCTTCATCAGTAGAGACAGGTAATAATTTCTTTGGAACTTTGGGAAAAAAAAGGTTACCAGCATAAACTGGATTTAGTTTTGCAACTTTATTTTCTCAACTGGAAGAGAATGCAAAAGTCCATATCTACAAAAATATCCTGACTAGCCATGTCCCATGACCTACACTTTTACACTGAAAGATGAGGAAAAATCTCAAATTACTATCTTTACTATGTTATTGAAATAATTATAGTTTTTAAAGTCAGCTGAATTTTTTTTTCCTCTCAGAATACAGGGATTCTGTTAATGAATCTAAGTGATTTGGGGGAGAAGAACCAACCAAAAAGGCTTCAGTAATTAATTAGTATTCACAATAAAGAAATCATGTCTGCCTAGGATACCTGTGAAATTTTATCTGTTTTGTTAATAAAGGACAGGTGTTCTCAACACATAAGTCATCAGCAAAGTATTTTCAGCATTATCAGTCCCTTCATTCATTTATGTTACTATCATTCTCTTTTTCCCCATGCCAATAATTTCAATGATTGCACTAGCTTTCTTATGCAGTACCAAAGCACATCTGACAATACCGTAATCGGTTTCACTACTAGCAACAAGATTCTCACAAAACACAAAATTACTCAGGATGATATTACAAAAAGGGTTTGGCGTTTTTTCACACTCAAGAACATTCTTCTTTTCAAAGATCACCAAAATATTGTGTATTTCACAGGCAATATTTTGGAACAAGCCTTTTTCAACATGCTCCCTTTACCTTCCTTACTGGCAGTATATTTTATTTTCTTGATCAGAAAATTGATTACTGACACTTTGTTGAGCCACTGTCTACCCAGCTCTGAAGCAACCACTGGACTGTCTCACGTGTTTATAAAGACAGAGACAATCACCTTCCAGGACTATTTGTTTTGGCAATTGTATTGAGTTTATGCGGCAAGGTTTTGTAACACGGGAGGGGGGCTACAGGGGGACTTCTCTGAGAAACTGATAGAAGCTTCGGCTTTGTCCAATGGAAGCACTTTTTCATTTGAACTGCATTCCACTGTGAAGCAAAAGNGGGCGCGCCCCGCCAGCGCCTCCAGCATGACGTCACCGCTGCAGCGGCTCCGCTCCGCCATCCGCCCGCCCTCACAGCGGGAGAACATTCCGGCAGGTTTTCACAAAACTGCTCCTGTGTGGCTTTGTTTGTTTGTTTGTTTTTTNAAAAAAAAAAAAAAAAAAGGCTGTTTTATGATGGGGCGGCGACTTGAATCAAGACCGACAATTCTGACTTCAAGAAATTCCTGTCTGAGATTAAGAACTGCGTTGTCTTCTGTGTCCGACCGCATCAGAGCTTAAATTATCCTCCAGCTCTCCACCTGCAGGAGGCTGCGGGAAAAACAGTCTCCCTTCACTCCTCAAGGAAAAANGGTTTTCACAAAACTGCTCCTGTGTGGCTTTGTTTGTTTGTTTGTTTTTTCCTTGTGTCTTTTTTCTTTTTTGGTACGTCTTTTAAATACCTGGTCTGAAGATGTTTGGTACCGCAACGTGACCAGATTGTAAAGACAGGCTTAAAGAAACACCTCGCATTGGACAGACATCGGCTCAGGTCATTCAGCAGAGCCAAATCGGTGATGTCACTGGCATACGCTGGAAACCGAATGTCAATTACCTTTCTGTTGTGCAATAAATAAACAAGCCTGAATGAGGTGCAGAGCTGGTGAGGCAGTCAGCAATACTACCGTTCCCTTGTGCTTTACAGGGCCAAGCACCATTTCTCAGAAAAAACCACAACATCCTGCCATGCAGGTAACACGAGCAATTTATAGAACATCCCTCCCCCCCATTGAAAAAACAACCCGAGACCAAAACCAAACACAGCCAAAGGACAACAAAATAAGCAGAAAATGAACAAACAGAACCCTGAAAACCAGCCCTCCACTCTCTGTGGTGGGTTGATTCCTCTGCAAACAAGATAACATTTCTCTTCCAGATCCCCCAGAGATTCGAATACTCCTGAAAAAGTATTTTTCTAATACTCCTGAAAAAGTATTTTTCTAATACTCCTGAAAAAGCACATCTCCATCCACAAAGCCAACCTTGCTATTTGCTGTATTTCTCAGCAGTGTTAAACGAAACTGTCAAGTTCCACAAGCAGAGCTTTTCAGGTCAGGAGATGGGGTCTCTCAGCAACAAGGCAATAGCATTGAGATCATTACTGGAGACAAGTGCTCTAAAAGTTGCAGGGTTTGCAGTCAGAGAGGAAAACACTTATTTTTTTCCAGATCTACAGGTAAAAAGAGCACAGAAGAAGAACATAAAGAAAAAGGTGAAAAAAGGGGTGGGTGGGCGGAAAAGTAAATACAACATGTAATTGACAAATATCCTTAACTACTTCAAGATAAAAGGGAAGATTAGAATGCTGTACCTGCTTTTAAGCTTCAGTTATGCAGCAATGGGGACATTATAACAATCACAGAGTTTGTAAATCATCTGGTAGAGAATAAGTACTAGATTTAGCTTCTACTGAATGTACTGGTGTATCCACTGACACTGGATTATGAAATGTTCAGCATTATGAAAGGAAAAAATTAGCTATTTCGTTGAAGGGTGCATTACTCTTCTGTTTAGTTCATTTTGGCAAGTCAAGCATATCTTTGGCATTATTAAACAAGTGTGGCAGACTAAAAAAATGGGTTTGAGCCTTTTTCAGTGTTGCATTATATTTTATGACATAAAGAAAAAGGTGATTTATCATCATGAAAATGCATTTATCTACTATAGTAACTCTGCTGTGCTTTCCTAATGCTGTGTTTGATGTTTCAGTAAATCCTATCATGTTGAAAGTCTGCTGAAAACAGGCCTTATCTTTCTGTTTCAAGTATGTCCAAGCACAATCTTGCCCCCATTGAAATCAAGGACAAAACTTTTGTTTGATATAATGAAAGGTGGGATTCATTTCTCTTGGATCTTGCTACTATAAAGTTCTCTTTAAAATGCATTGCTTCTATAAAAGCACTTATAATATTATCCTTATTTTATGTAAATGCCATGATGCTCCAAATTTGAAAGCAACAAGAGCTCAGTTCTGGAACTTGGTCCTGTTCCAGTTACATCTGCTGTGTTGCTTTCTGATTTAGCCTCCAGAGATTAATAAGAAAGCATTAAGAAATTATACCTGCATGAAAGCACTTGACAAGAAACATAATATCGTACTATATTCAATGAAAACTGAAAAGTTTGAATGGCATCAGGGAGCAAGCAGGAGGGAAGGACAAGAGAAAAAGATCAAATGAAAACCTAATTAAGTAGAATTGTTCTTTATTCTTCCATTTTTTACATATGAAGAATTAGTGCTCATAATGTCTTTCTACAGAAAAAAGAGAGTGTGTGAACTCTAACTTTTTAATTCTTCAGCAGAACTGTCACAGTCTGACATAATTTTATTGTGTATTGACTATATTCCCATCCCTTATTTAAGCTGTCAGATTTTACTTACAATAAAGAGATAACGGTAGATGAAGATGAAAGAAAAACAAAGAGAACTCCTTTTAAGGAGAAGCTACTTTGAGGTAGATTTAAACTCTCTAAAAAGCACAATAAGAAGAGGGCTAGAAGAAAATTAACTATGCACCTGGTCACTAAAAGGCTTCTCAAGGATAAAAGGTGCAGATGAGGCACTGAAAGAAGTAAGAAGGAGGCAGAACTGAAGTGTGGGGATATGGTAAGAATACTAAAGAAATTATTTCATAAACCTATGAGGGAAGAGATCAGATTGTAGTTATACAATTTAGTGTGCTAACAGTGAACAGGACTACCACAAAACTGAAGTTTCAGCAATACCAGAAAACCCTGACTTCAACCAATTTCCAGTCTCAACCTCCTGAAGTGGTGATGTCTGGCCCACACATGCCACGTGCTTTGTAGTGTCATCCTACAGCACCATTGCATGGCCCCTGCCCACAGCTGTGCCACATATCCCTGTTCTGTGGTACATCCCAGCAAGCTCCATGGCCCATACACCTGCTGGCACTGGACACAGCACTGTATTTGAAATCACCGAGTCCCACCTCATCTGGATCTAACCACTGCTGTTTGGGCATGCCAGACTTTCCTAGCCAAAGGGGTGATTTCCATCTCTGTGTCTGCTGATAGATCTGGTTCTTCTGCTGGCAGGTCTGGGCCTTAGCAGCCACAATATCTAAGTTCATTAGAAGTGTTAAGAGCTTGCAGCCTGAGTAACAATAGATTTAAAACAACACAAAATTATGGTACAGCTGGCATCCATTGTTGCTTTTGAACTATTGTTGCTATTGAAGCAGTTGTACAGGTTCTTCCTCTCTACCAGAAGACTTACTAATAATGACTAGAAAAGTTGTCCATCATTAAAGACCTGATATTACCCCAGTTTTTGCAATTATCTAAAACTAAAAAAATTTATTGCCTAGTTGCTATAAAACACAATTCATAACACATAGCTTCTCATATGTAATCTATTAGTTCAAAATAGTGTCAAGATATTCAGAAGAAAAAGAAAGGAACCTAGTTCACAGAATTTAATTTGAGATGTTTTCACAGGCTAAATGTGAGATGGGAAAGTTTAATTAGAAGTGTGTGAAATAAAGTATTTGAGACAAAATATGATTGCTACTTGTGAAATAAGAGGTGTTGTTCATGGGCTTGAATGATTAAACTATTTATACCCATCCTTCTCTCTCCCTTTCTTCCTTATCTCTGAAGAAGGATATTCAGGAGAAGGAGGAAGCAATGGAGAGGGAGAACACACTGTACTTCTAGATCAAAAGGTCCATTGAGCAGATCCTATAATATCCAGCAGAGCTAAAACATTAATTCTTGGGTTTATCCTCTTAGGTTTATGCATTTGATATTTAATGATTCAAAACTGATGGTGGAACTTGATGATCTTGAAGGTCTCTTCCACCCTGATGATTCTGTTATTCTATGAAAATGTTATAGGGGGCCACTACAGATAACATTGTAAGAAGGAAATAATGATTTCCAGTAGAATCTCAATGGTTTAATCATAGATCTTGGTTGTAGAGACCCATACATGGACATGAGTTACTGCTGTAGGGCCTGAGGACATATCATTACATTAGAAGTTTCTGCCTTTAACAAAAAGGCTTATATGTACTGAGACTTTGTTCCTATACACATGTGCAAGAGCATAAATTTCTTAGGGAACCTCTGTTCCAGTGCATCAAATTTATCTATTCTGATCTATAATAGAAGGAGTTACATATAATTACATTTGGCAGCTCCTTGCATTTTCTACCTCAAAGGAGTTCTGCCAAGCCAATTGGAACTGTACAAAACCTGAAGAAGGGAACCAGAGAAGTCTCAACTCTTTTGATTCTAAAATATTTGCCTCCAGGTTACTTCTTTTTTTTTTCTTTTTTTTTTCCTCTTCTCTGTAGACTAGAAATCACACCAGTATTTCTGAAAAATTTTCAAAAATCAGAAAAGGAGGTGTTTAGGTGTTTTGCATTACAATACTTATCCATTATGCTCCCATTTAAAAAAGCACTTGAACTCTGCAAAGTTTAAGTTAAAATGCTCTTTATAATAGCTAAAAAGATAAAGAAATAGAGAATAGTGCAGGTAATCTTATCTTCCTTTAGATGCTTAGAGCACAAAGTTGTGCATCATTGAAAAGGCCCCTGGTCAGTGTGCACCACACCATGCAGACCCTGCCTGTAGAAAAGGCTACCCCGTGTTGGCCATTTGAGCTACTATAGCGGTTTTTTTTAACATATATATAACTATATTCATCATTTCTACACCTAAACAGGGAAGATAGGCACAGGAAAACTTCCTACTGCACTTCTAGTTAATGGAAAAGCCACCAGGTGCCAAGTGGGAGCAGGCTTGCAGTCTCCTCTGTCAAAACGGGCTGGCTGATAGTGTTCTACAGCCACAGGCTTGAGATCCTGGTGGGATGTGCAGCACAGCACAGCACAGGCCTCAGCCTTCTCAGGTTCCATGTGATCTGGGCCAGTAGCTCTGCAACATGCAAGGGTCTTATGGAGAGTATCACTCCAGGACAGAGGTGTTACCTAGCCTAAACNGGACTTTCTGATTTGGCCTGATCTCATTTGCAAATGTTTGACTTGTTGCAGCTCATTTCCTGAAATTAATTCTAGGCAATCCCAATGCTGTAACTATCAATAAACATCAACCCCACTGCCAAGGTGGCAATTCCTCTGCTGAAAATAGTTTATGAAATGTTACTGATTTTAGCCACAGCAGAGACTGTGTGCACCTAATAAAAAACTGCATGAACACAATTAATTAAGCTTCTTTCAAATATTTTCTCATTTTGACACCTTTCAGTAAGGACTTCTTAGAAAAAATGGGAGAAGATAGCCACCAGCCTGAGTCCCCCATGAAATCATTTGCTGGANGTGGCAATTCCTCTGCTGAAAATAAAATGTAACTGATTTTAGTCACAGCAGAGACTGTATGCACCTAATAAAAAAAACTGCATGAACACAATTA
>WEZZ01032313.1:0-24016 GCA_013400585.1 Chloropsis cyanopogon | reverse complement strand
GGCAAATACAGAATATAGAGGTGGTAGGGAGCTACTCTGAAAAAAACCTCTGGATATCTCAGGGAGCCACCACTTCAGCAATGTTTTTGCCTTGGTCCCATGCTAATTGCTCGTGGGCTGAGTGAATTTGTGGCATGGCCTCCCACTTGTTGGGATTTTATTTTGCTCTGGACTGTCTGGTCATTGGGCTTGTCATTGCAAGTATATATCCCTGTCCCTGTTATCCTCCACTGTGTTCACCTCTCCTGTGACAGCTTCTCCCAGCAGTATCTCCTGTGCCATTTCAGTTTTCTGCTCCTTCAGAATAGTCATCTTGTCTTGAATATGCTTCCTGTCTCTTCTAAAAAAATGCGTTTTCCACTTTCAGAAATGTTTGTTTTATAGAAGGCCACTTCAAGTGAAATACAGCAAAGAACATAGTTTAGTGTCAGCTGTTTGCAAAGGGGGAGTCCTGCTGTAAAAGTAAAATTTCTGGCATGGAAGGCAACTGCCTCTGCTGTTTCTGACATCTGTAAATGCTGAGAGCGTTTCAGCTTACTATAAATTCTTTGAATACTTTAATTTTAGAATTGTCTATTTAGATTGCTGTTCATCTAGTTTATGATTATGTAAATCACCTTACAAGTAATTGTAGTATGAACATGTTTTAAATCAAAATTCTTCAACATTTCCATAACAGGTGGATTTTGTATTGTATGTTCTCTTTTCTGTTCTCCCTTTTTTTTCATACACAGAAAGCTTTACCCAAACGAGCTTTTTTTTTCACTAATGTGTTAATATAAATAGTCAATATGAAATGCTTTGTAAAATTATAGTTATGTGAAAAGAAACTTGAATGCCGGACGACTTGAACAGAAATTTTGTGTGCATTCTTTAAGATACTATTTAATGGGTAGGACCCTTAAATTTACCTTTATACGACTGTTTTCTTGTGTATAAGGAATTATTTTATCTGATAGATCTCTTCCATGTTTGAGAAGTTTGTATATTATTTCAGTATCAGGGAATAAATAAATAACTTTTTTTGAATGCAAAAAAAAGCAATGGAGGAGGGGAAAATAGTGCAAAGTGTCATTTAAGAAGCAATTTTAAAATGCTTACTTTTTTATATCTCTCTGCTATGTATTGCACTAGATGAAAAAAAAACTGAAGTAGTAGAAATTTCTCTTTTGTTCAATAATTAAAGTTCATTTTAAAAATCATTTTCTTGTGGACTTTGTAGGTTGCCTAGTTGTGAGTGTGTAGTTGATGTATTTTGAACCTTGTTTGCAAATGTTCAGAGGCTACCATACAGTTATACTATTTAAATAGGAATGCTTTTTCGTTTTACCCAGAATGAAAGATGCATCTTCCAAGAAGTGTAAGAAAAGTGTTTTTCAAAACCAACATAAAGTCAGTGACAGTTACAGTTTTGTTGCAAAAAAACACGTGAGAACCAAAGGGGGAGAGAGATGTCTGCTGAAGGAAAATAGCATTTTCATACCTTCATGCAGTAGCTATTACAAACAGTTTGACAAATGTTGCTATAGATACTAAAATTCTTCATGGGTTCAAGGGATGAGAAATCCATGGAGGGTGGATACATTAAAAAATATTAAGGCAAAATACATACATACAAATGGAATCTGATTGAGAAAGTCCATTAAAGTAGTTGGAAAGGTATTATATGAAAAGTAGCATGTATTTGATCTACTTTTATTCTCCTTGGAGGGCTTATGTCTGGAGAGGGGCTAGATGTTAACTGTGTACTTGGACTAACTCTGTATGGTAGCTTTTCTGTTTGAGAAGCATGTTTGATACCTGTAGTTTGATACCCGTACGAATCCTAAGACTTAAACCAGTTTCAAGATGCACCTTCTTTATTTAGGAGGTTTTAAAGGCTGAAGCACATGATTACAGTCAGAAACAGAAAGACATCTCAAGTTCAGAGTCTCCTCTGTCAGTTTATTTAGGGAGAGAATAGTAGTTTGACCAACTCTGTTGCTGTAAAACACCCACTTTTCCTTTCTGCCCAAAGTTTCCTATGTTATATATCCCCTCCTTCCCCTAATATTTAAAGCAGACTTTAAAAGGCTTGTGTGTAACCACAGGCTTGCCGCTGACGCCCGGCTGTTCTTGCAGACTCCAGACACCTGAGAGTGAACCCCGCCAAACTCGTTTGCTGAAGCCTTTGCAAACCATTGTCCCAGGATCTCCCTATTTTAGTAACAGTCCATTAAGACTAAATGAGTGATCCTTGTCTGATAGAGAGAGAACTTCGAGACAATCCTGCAAACCTGTAGTTGGATGTCTAGATGTTCAGTGATAGGTGGTTTTCATACAGCTCTAATTGCCTTGGGGTGACTGCTGTGTGTGCTGGTGGTGATTCCTGCCTGTGGTACAGGAGCACTGCTCATCTGGCAACAGCTAGTCAAGAGAATTCAGTGGAGTTTGACAACATGATCAGAGTGATCTAACTTGAGACTATTGCAGAAACAGGCAGATACTCACTTCCTCAATTGGTTTTGCCTCCTCCACCTTCCCTCTTGTGTTATCTAATGATCACACAACAATGTGGGAACTATATGCATAAGAATAGCCTTCAGGGGCTTTGGAGGCTTTACTCCCTTTTGGATCACTGAGCTGACCTGGCTTGTCAGCAGCACTTGACATAGATAAGCAGGTAAAAAAAAATGTCTAAGCTGCTTTTCAGACATATCTTGTACTTCTGATCAGAAGCCTGGCTGAGTAGAGCTGCCTGTTTAGTGGTGGAGTCCCATGCCACCTCATGAGCCTGAACCACTTGGTACTGTTCAGTTCTTTCATGATATCTGTGGGTCTTGTGCCAGGAAGTATGTTTAAAAGCAGTTGTTTTTAATCCCTTTTCTCTCAAAGTTTTAATAACTTGATCATCTGAAGCTGTTTCTTACTTACAAATGAGTTTTTAATCTAAACTCTTGCTGTAACCCATTTTAATCCTAAAGAGCAAAACATTACTTAGGCAAAGCACGCTAATACAAATGTCAAGGATGGCTCCTATTTCCTTCAGCTTGTTTACAACTTATGGTTTTAATTAAGTGAGTAGGAAGTGAAATTACTAGTGATACATTCAGAAATGGATCTTTGGAGAATAATCAGAAATTTGGATATTTGAACGACAAGGTAAAGCTTGTGGTCTGAGGTAAACCACAGGCCAATTGATGATGCAGCCTGGCATGGGGTTTGGTGTTACACAGATGCTACAAGGCGAAGGGATGTTTTTGTCAGGATCCAAAATGTTTATTTAAATACTAGGAAATGTTAACTGGAGGTCTAGAATTAAAAGGAAAAGCAAGCAAAGATGAAACATCATACAACCCACTCAAGAAAATGAGAAGAGGACTTCAGAAGGATAAAACAAGCCATGTGACAAAAGGAAAACAGAGAAAGAAGATATATTCCCAGCCGAGGAAAAACAGCTCTTCTAGAAGAATGACTGACTCTTACAAGTTGATACTGGTGAAGCTGCAGTGTTTGTTTTGAGAGCTGGGAAAAGGTCACTGCTGGCTTTAGAAGATTGTTTCGGTTAATTTCCATTTGTTGCCTTCTTTCTGGAAAAGCAGATTGGGAAAGAGAACGTGTCCCCTAGTCTTCTCTCCCCCCAGTCAAAAGTGTGATGCTCTGTGCAACATAAAAGTTCCTCCTTCTCCAAACTTGCGTTAGTTATCTGCAAGGATAAAGCTGAATTCTGTTAGATAAAATAGTAGACAGCTGGGAGAAGATCGGTGAGATAGTATCAGGTGGCATTTTCTTTTATGAAGATGTACTGTGGCAGTGTCCTGTTTCCAGCATGTTTTTGCTGCATATGTGTATGTCCTAAGAATAATGAAATGCTAATGAAATTGTTAAGGTTGATGGTGAAGATCCCTTTCTGAAATCATGTCATTATGTGGTAGAGTTTAATCTTCTCAGCTGTATAGCTGTGATCTGTTGTGTGGATAAAACCCAGCTGACAGAAATACACAGTAAAATATGTTTGATGGGTTAGAGGAAGCTTTAGGAATTAACTGATTTTCATACATGTTTGTTCAGGTGAGGGAGTCAGGGAGAGCTGGTCACTGTAAAATGTACAAAAATGTGTGCTCTGTAGCTGCCCTCTTTCAGATTGGATTATTGTGTGCATCTCTACTTGTGACCCTAAATATTTTTAGTTAGTGTAATAGTATTTAGTAAGTGTTCCTGTTCTTCTAAGGGTAACTGTAATAGAATTTAAGTTCTGAGATATCTTCCTCAGGACCACGATTTAATGAGAAATATCTTCTTTTCTTTTAATACAGTTTAGCAGTTCATTCAGTCTAATCAAAGGTCAAGAGACTGATGCCCATTGTAATGCTCAGCACACTCTTTTTGGCTGAAAAAGAATTAGAAAATGGAGCTGATGCTTTGAGAGGTGAAATAAGAGAGATCTTGTTTCTCACAAAACATTGGTTTTCTTGGTATTCTGAGAACAGTTAAGAGTAGATGCATTTCATCTGAATTCTAAAGTTGAAGGTGGTACATATGGAAAAGAACATATACAGAAGAGTGATAGATATGGAAACCTGAGAGCTTGTATAGACTCAGGAGAAGCAGCACTCAGGTCCTTTCTGGCTGGTACCTTGTAACTGCCCACTGCCGCCAGTAAGTTCCTATTTTCTAGGTAGGATGAGAATATGGGAGAACAGCTCTAGGTATGTTATATACATGAGCAACCAAGTTCTGAATTGTACAAAGGCTTGGTGATTATGGTGTGATGTCACATGTGAGGGCCTCATCAACCAATTCAAAATTGCTATATGACAGAGGTGATGATAGATCCCCTGTAGACTGTGGAATCTATGGAATTATAGTGCTGTTGGCCACTAAATATAGTATTTATTGAGTTATCTGATATAAAAATAATTTAACTCGCAGCAGAGTTGGTTTTGAGGATTGTGTTCTAGCAGAAAACAAGGTTGTGATATAGATTGTCACTTCTCTGCATCTCAGTTTTTATTTTCTTTCAGCTTTTACTTGAGTGGTTTTTCTCTGTTGTGAGTTTGACCCTATTCTGGCACATACAGTAGACTTTCTAGCGACACTAAAACAATTTACGACCTACTTACCCTGTCTTAAAGCCATGCCTTTTGTTGGCTATTCTAAACTGCGTCATTTCGGTGCAAATGATCCTAATCGTGTGTATTTTTCTAGTCTTGTCCCTGACTGAGGCAGGATAAAAAATGTTTGAGTTCTTCTAAAATGCATGTAGATGTAGCCATCGTATCTCTAGACAAATAAGGGCTGCTCTGCATTGATGAAAGTGAGTTATTTGGGTACAGTTCAGACACTAAGATACAGAAATGGGAGGGTTTTCTATAAGCAGTGTATTTGACAGGAGAAAAGTATAAAAAAGTAATTCTTTGAAACCTCTTTATTACAGACAAGATACTGCTTATCATATTTGAATGAAGAGTAGGACTCTTTTGGAAGAAGAGTGATTTCAAGGAAATTCAAAGCAGACTGAACATGTAAACAATTGCTATGAAGTGTAGATTGCTGGTATCTAAATGGGGGTCAGACTAAGTTCAGTACTACTGAGTGATGCTAGAAACTGCGATTTACTGTGATAGTAATGTTGCTTTACAGAGAGGTCTGCTTACTATATTATTGCATAATATAATTGCAAATAAGGTAAGTTCTGTGATGCAGTAGTTATGTATATGCTAAGATCTGTTCAACACAGGAAAATAATTGATCTTGGTTGTAATTTTTCTGATATAAATGCGAGCATGTGGCTGTTGGAGAAAAACGAGCCAGTTAAGTCTATACTCATAACTTCTGCTGAAATAGAAGTCAACAGTTAAAATCATTATTTTTGATGCTACCATACTCAAATATAGCAATGCTGCTTTTGGCATAAGGCAGGAGGGATGGTGAGCTGCTGGTGTGATCACCTCTTGTTAGCTGAAGAAAGTGGGAAGCAGCATGGTCTTGCTTCTCCCTCCTCCTCTTCTACCTCCATGCTGCTGTTACCTCTTCCTCTCAACCACTGTAACTCAGTCCCAGTTGTTCACCTTCATGATGGTTTGGTAAATCACCACAAATGCTTGGAGACTTGCTATGGGAAATCATTCCAAGCGTAGTGTTGTCAGCTGGAGTTACAGTATGACCTCTGCAGCTGCAGCGAGACATTTTTCATACTCAAGCCTTCGCTTTTGCACAGTATGCTGCAAGTTTCAAAGTGAATGCTCATTCAGGAAGTGCATCATGAAAATAACATTCGATATGCACTTTAAAAATACTTGTTTTGCTTCGTTTCCTGCTGAAATTTTTGCCCTGTATTCCTCCTGGCAATGCCAGGCTCCACTTTGATTTTTTTCTTGGGTGCTACTTCATTTAGAAGTGTTTTTGTGGTTGGTTGGTTTTTGGTTTGTTCTTTTTTTAAAATAGCCATATGTTTCCCTATATGGCTTTCTTCGTGTTTTCTACTTTACTTTCTTTGCTCACAGTTTATTTTTACCTAACCGTTGCTCTGCCACCTCTCAAATGTCTTTCCCTCTATATGGATAAGGCAAAATATGAAGGCTTAGTTGCTTTTCAGATACTGCAAGTAGGAATTTTTCCTGTTCTATCTTTGGACTATTGAGTTTAGCTGGCCACCTACATACAAATATTTCTAGAGCTGGCTTCTTTCGGACGTTTCTTGGAGGACAAGAGGGCTAAAACTAACCAGATACTGTTATCTACACTGTTTCTTTTATGCTCCTGCATACCAAGGAGGAAGACAGATGGGATTCTACTTAGTGTGCTTCCTTGGGCATATGAGTTGCAGTGGAAGCTGGGAACAGCCAGCTATGTGCAAAATTCAGTAGTGTGATGAGATGTTATGGAATGGTGGCTTCATAATCTATATATTTTTTATATAGGTACCATATTTAGAAGTGATAGCAAGTGCTGTTTACATAGGAAGTTTTTTTTTGTCTTTGTTTGACTACTTTGATAGCTTTGAGAGTATTTGACTATTTTGAAGCAAAGATATGTGTCAGTCCAAGATGCCTTTCATAAGAGCTTCACAGGAGAGAATCAGAGTCTGGATTTGATGCTATCTAAAAGAACGATTACATATTGAAGGACATAAAAAAGTCTTTGCAAACTGGTTAATTATTTAGAAAAAAAGATACATGTTTAGTCTGGATTATTCTGATGAAAATTTAAAATAAATGTTCCCTGTTATCTGTTTAAAATCTTTTGGCCATTTGTTTCTCAACTATTTTTTGTTATTCTTTTTTAAGCATCTCTAGCTATCAGAAATTCTTGGAGTTTGTGTTCTGCAAGAGAAAAATCATAAATTTACCTCAGGTCTCTTGTTGACATTAGCTGTCTTAAAATCATCACTCATGTGGTTTCAGAATAAATAATTGCCCAGTTAAGCCAAATAACCCTAATTGGTCTGATTTAACTTGGCGTTTTGCATAGCTACTAGCTGATGATACTGCTTATAGCGGGGGCACTCCTTCTTAAAAAGTGCTGCAGCACTCTTTTTTCAAAAGAGGAAGATGTGAGTGAAAGTCTTCTGGATTTTGCAAAGCAACATAACCTTAAAAGTGCCTGAATTTTTTCATTATTTGATTTAAATTTAAATGCCATCACAGAAGCCTGTCTTTCTTGTGCCAGTCTCTGTTCAGTTTTAAATGCTCAGAGGCAGAATGTTGAGGCACAGCAGTGACTGACAGTGTGGGATGGCATTTTGTAGAGTGCCTGAGTAAGACATCCCTGCAAGTTTGACTTTGTTTTTTCAAGTAATTTGATTTGTTCTCCTTTGGTCTTAAAATCATGCAGGAGAAAGGATTTTAGGCCCACTTGAATTTCTTCAGTTTTGGTTCCAATGCTGAATTTGAAACCTTCATTTTCTTTTATAAATCATAGATTCCCAAGAGAGAACTGCAGTAGTACCTCAGCTGTAGAGAAAGGAGGCTGAGGAAAGTTACCTGTTGGTTTTCTCTCCAGGGGTGAGGAGAGTCCCCCGTGGTGCAGAGCTCTGCGCCTGGCGAGACCTGCCCACAGGGGTTACAACACAGGTTTCCAAAACTGTGACGTTGTGGCTTTTTGTCATTACATTTGTCTGGGACTTGAATTACATGTTCAAAAGTGAGTGTTACATTGTGAGGGTGCATGAGGGAGTGATTGAGGGGTGGCTGTACACTGGATGTTCATACCTGTTCAGCCAACTGTATGTTTTCCGTGGGACTTGCCCACTGACACAGGGCGTATTCATACTGTGTTCCACAACAGAATTTAGCATAATGTTGCTCTAATGCTACTGGATTTGCTTCAGTTTGTATTATTTTAAGACACTCAAGAAAAATAAAAAGACCAGACCTTTCTTCAATATCTTATTTTGAGAAGTGCATCCTTGTAATTCAAGAATCACGTGGAATCTTATAATCTATAATCTTATCTCTCAATATGTTGTCCATACGGATACGTATACCTTTCCTTACCTGGCCTTTAAGTGTTATTTTTGCTGAAAGTTAAATACCAAATAAAACCCCAAACTGATAAAACCAGACCAAAACAAAACTACATTTGGAAATGACAAGTAATCTTGAATTAGCATTTCTACCTTGTCTGAGTTAATAACAACATTGTTAGGAAATCAGAGTGGGACTATTTTACAGTTAGAAAATATTTCAAGAAATATTCCCAGACATTTAAAGCAATAGAAGGTCTGAGAAGGATCAGGTTTTACAGTTTCAGTGTACTTCAACTTTAAAAAAAATGGGAAATAATAATGTTAAAATTTTATATTTTTATTTGTTAAATGTCTCTTGAAGATTTAATTGTTTGGCCAGAGTTGTTATAAATGTATTTTTATCAGTAGTATGAATGTTTAACAAAGATGTACTTTTAGAAGTGCATTGATACTTTATATTTCAAAAAACTAAGCAGCGAAACAATTCTTGAAAGGCTTTTTATTTAAAAAAAATAAATTAAAATACGTATTCCAAAATCGTCAGTTTTTAATTTTTTTTTGTTTGTTTCTTTAAATGAGGGTTTACACAGCTGCATGAATACAGCAATATTTTTCAGTCTCTGGCTCCCTATTATCATTCATTAAGATACTCATGGAACTAATTTGAACTCCACCATGTACGGATTCTTTTTAAACCAGCTGGATTTAGCTGAAATCTTAAATGCTAGCTAATTAGTTAAAAGTTCTTGGCAGACGAGTTGTGCTGTTAGTTGGGTCCCCCGCTGGCAATTAGGCCTTGTTTCCCAGGAAGGACACACTGAGCATGTTTATTTAAAATGTATATGTAACATCTTTTTAGGCGGGTCCCTCTCATCACATTTTAGGAGTCAGGAACTGCTGTCCAGTCTTTTGAGCAGGCTGATGGGACCGCTTGTTTGCGCTAGTGAGTCTCCAATGAGCTCAGCGAGCAGTTTGTAATGGCCATTTCTCTGCCCTTCCCTGTGCTTGCCACCCTTCTGGTGACCTTCAGGTTCAGCCAGTACTTCAAGTTAATTATATCTGTAATGACTTTGCAAACTTGTTTCCAGATACTGTGAACTGGGCCGAGGTGCGAATGTAAACATGTGCCCTTCTTTCTGGTGCTGAGGGAACTAATAGGAAAATGCTGTCTGCTGTGTATGCTGTTATCCAAGTTTGAGCATCTTCCAGATTCTTGAGTTCTAAATTCAGAGATATGACTCAACTTTGTATACAAAGTGTCTTCAGAGAGGGGTGTTTTCCTCTTTTTTTGTCTATATATGTATTTTGTTAACAAACACACACACATTTTGTACACATACACAAAGTTTAGTTGTAAGGGTTTTTTATTGGTTTGAGATTTTTTTTAAAATTCAGAATGTAGGCCACGTTGCTAGTTAAATTTTTTTATTTCCAGTTCCTGGGATTGGTTTTGGTGTGGACTGTTTGGCTTTTGTACAGTAATCTCAGAAAGTTGGTTTTTATTGTCTCAGATGTACTGAGATACCAGCCCTTTATTCGTGGTATAAAAATGTATTTTTCATTAAAGGATGGGAGAGTATCTGGGTTTCATAATAATTCTAAAAAAAATAAATGTTTGGGGTTTTTTTTGAAGTAGTTAATTTCTATTTTCAATAGCTATTGAGGAATATACAGCGGTGACTCCTAGAAGAAAAAAATCAGTTAGAAGTATATTTGCCTTCATAAAACTTGTGCTTCCAGTCTTACCCAGACTGCATAACTTTGTCATGGAAATATCAGGACAAAAGCATCAGGAATTCTTTTCTTTTGCTGCTTTTGTCTCTCCTAGTGTTCCAGGGATACTTACAGTTCTCTTTATTTAGACCATGAGAGTCTAAAAGTACCTTTAGCTTCAGTGTTCACACTTGAAAGCTGTAACTCCATAAAAGAGGATGGTATGAATCAAACTACTGTTTCCTTGTCATCTATTTAGATTTAGAATGAGCACCTTCCAATGCATTATATAGATTATTATTGGATTTTCCGAATTATTCTTCTGTAGTTGTCTGTTGAACATGATCATTTCTGAACAGGTGAATTTCAAAAGATACAAATTCAAGTGCTATACCAAAAGGTTTAGTAGGAGATGGTGGAAATCTTATATATTTTTACTTTTTCAATATTGTGTTTGCTTGCTCAAAAGATGAAATTTCAAGATTAAGCTAGCATCTGCTTTGAAAAGGTAAAATACAGGCAGTTGTTTGTATATGTTGTTAGGGTTTTTTTTCCCGAAATATGGAAATCTTAATATATGCGTAGGTACCTACACTCAGTAATACACTGTAGCATGTGAAGATTTTAGTATATGGTTCCAGGGTAACTGAAATGCCAAATACACCCTTGTTTGAAATCATACTATAAGTTTTAATTAACATTTAGTTTGAAATACAGTTCATTCGAGAAATAAATTTCTTATGTAAACAGCAAAATCTCATTTTTAGGATTATGCTGGTACTGTCTTCTGCTCAGATATGCCCTAAAAAGTCAGGGCATCATTCACTTGGTCTTGTTTACCAAATCTGTTTTCTTTGTGTATGTGATGCAGAGTCAAGTTATCTACACATGGAAAATTATTCCTTTCCTTTCCATTGGTAGCACTAAGCATCTAATAAAACCATTGATCCTGTAGGTAGCAGGTTGACTTCATGTACCATGTGAACCCTGTCGTTGCTGTGCTGGAAGTAGCTGTACTGTAAGTAAACAAATGCATATGTATACTTTTACAGGACAAGGTAATCTGAATGACATGGAAAATGGAACAAATGTAGATTTCATTATCAGGTTTAAAAGGTGTCTTTAAAATCGTTGGAATTTGAGTTATTTGGTTTATAGTAAATAATGTTCTTTCACTTAATTTTCCTGAGGGGATCACTGTTAATTTTTTGAGAGGGATAGCAACGGAGAGGCCTAGTTGGAGTGGCTGAAGGAAGGCTGGGAAAAGTTCTCACTTCTTTGGCAAAGAGTGTGCTGCCTTTCTTCGTTGTTATGTTTCTTCCATCCCTATAAATCCTGTGAACTCAGAGGAAGTTCACCTATGCTTGCTTTGGTGACCCAGGAAAACCAAAGCCCTGTAAGCACCTGCAAAAGGAAAATCAGATAACTCTACTTCTCCAACCCTACTAATCCCCTAGTGTTGCTGATCTGATTTTGATCTGTAAGCAGGTTCATTTTGAAGTCTGCTTTAAAGGATGAATTGATCATGAAGTTGTCCATCTATAGCAATAATAACTCTTTAAAATGCTACACTAGCCTTTTGTTCATTCCCTACATTTTTTTATGCATTCCTTCTTTTATCATATCTATAAATTATTGACCCAGTTGACCAAATACAACTGCTTCCTTGAGATATGTATTTTCCTTACAGAAGTGTTTTATTTTCTGTTGGAGGTATTATGTGGAATTACATAAAAATGTTTTTTCCTGTCTATATTAGAATGTAAACATTGAAAGAACATTATTATTCACTTGAATTTTTTAATAAATATATTTTTCTAAGTGGTTGACTTTATTTTGACTTTGTAAAAGAGTTGATTTCCCCTCTGCTGTTTCTGTCTGTTTAGCGAACACCTGCATAGCAATTACCTGATCGGTGGCCTGGGGGGCTGCTTCACTGTTAATACAACTAGCATTGTTGAGAAACGTTGTTCCTCTCTGTTAATTTTTCATTACTGCAGAAGCTCAATCTCTTAAAAGGAGGGAGGTCAGTACAGCACGCTTTCAAGAAGAACAGTGTAAAATCAACATGGTGCACCAGCATCAAAGTTCTTGGTGGCAACTGATGATGTATATGCCAGGAGATAATCGTTTCATTTCTGGGAATTAGTTTTCATTTTGTGATCTACTAGTTCTTACCACTACTTGATGTAATTACAGAGATTTAGTTACAAGTACTATTTAAGTCATACATTAAAAAATACAGATATATGAGAGTATTAAATCCTGAGATTTTGACTAAAGATAACAGATTCCAGCTATCTAGGATGATAATTAGCAGAAGTTAAGGCATCAATAAAGTACTTCAAAGCATTTGTATTAATGTTGGATTAATTTTGTGATTGTATCCTGCATAATTTGGCATTCTGTAATAGTGAAGGTAGGAAAGCACTTTTTATTTCGTACAGCTGTTATGATGGGTGATGGATTCTTCAGTATATCCTGGGGTTTTTCTCTGAAATACATGGAATATATGAATTAGGCTGTGCCAGACAGGAGATGTGTTTGCAGCTTTTTGCTTGTCTTGACTCCTGTCATGGCTCAAAGTATTGAATTATTTAGGTAAATGGAAATATGGTCAGAAGCCACAAGGATTTATTGATCAATTTTAGTTGTTCGTTAACTGTAGCTTGTCAATAACTTCATAGGCTTATGGTATAATACAAGTAAATAATATAATACTTTAGTGTCCTGTTGTTGGAATTGATCCTTTGTTGTAATTGGAAATTGAGAATTTTGGCTTCTTGACTCCTGAGACAGTAACACATTAAATAAGAAAACATAATGGAGTTGAAATGTGTAAAGTAGTTTTCTTTCTCCCCCTTGCCTCCTTACCCACCAAAAGCTGACCTTACGAATACTTAGAAGGAGATGTGGTTTTGTTTTTATTAACTGTAAGAAGCTGCCAAAGAGATTAGGAGTCATCATTTTGGCAAATTGTATGTGCCACTGAATTTGTGAGTTATAGGAAAAGTGGCTTAATAAGAGGAGGTCACGGGAATTGGTGGTTCCTCCCTGTTCACCTTGTCATCACTTTTGGTCATTATCTAGCCATTTTTTTCTTCCAGTTCTTCCAGGTATGTATTAAACATGTTGGGAGTCTTTGTGGCAAACTAAAGACCAGAAGGCTGTTTGTATTAAAGGGTATTAGGATGAAAAGATATGTGGGTATTCATAGTTTGCAGACAGTCAAAAAGGTTTGTACACCCAGTATAAATGTTTCATTAATTGTATGTGTGTGTATGATATCCTAGTGGCTGCTATGTTGTTTTGTTATTTTCTTTTTCATCAGCTTTGCTGTGTTATTTATGAGCTTTTTTCTTTGTCTATTGGCAGGTATTTAATTAGTCAAGGAGCGCATGTAGGAGCTGTAAATAGTGAAGGCGACACTCCGTTAGATATTGCTGAAGAAGAGGCAATGGAAGAGCTGCTTCAGAATGAAGTAAATAGACAAGGTAATTTTGAATACAAGAAGGGTGGTTGTGTTTTTGGACACTAAATGCATTTTTGAAAACTTGGGCTAAATTGTGACAGTTAAAGTCAATTTATTTTCTAAAGAGAGTCGGTCAGTATAGAATGCATAGTGTTTAAGTGTCTATCTCTTAAAACATATTTACATAATTTAACAGTAAACTAGTCATTGTTTCAGGCTTTGCCCAGTTTTAATTTATATGCCTAAACCCATTTAATGCCCAAAGCAAATGGTGAAAAGCAACTAGAAGACATGATCTGCAGGGAAATAAGAGGTACCTACTGATACACAGAAGTGTACAGTGTATTTGCAAAGGCTTTGATTTATTTAATTGGTAGTGTTAACAGAAATTTGATTAGCAGTTTTTACAGGTAATACACAATGAACATCAGATTAGACAGTTGTGGTTTTTTTTGGTCTGTATTACCATTTCTATGTTTTAATTAGTTGTTCTCTTTTCTAACAGTACTTTTAGTCTTTGCTTGAGAGTTGTTTCTGGAATGCACCTCAGCCTAGATTTTTTAACATTGTTCTTGAAATGCTTGGATTTACTGATGTGCGATACTAAATGACTGCAGTAGCTCTTTATAAAATTGGAATTGTTTGGGGAATGAGCTCTTCCATAATCTCTCTTTTATATGTTATTGCCTTTTTTTAAAGAAATATTTTGTTATATGGGATTTTACATACATTTTTATAATGTGGATATTCAACATTACTAATTACAACAACACTAATTTTTATTCTTTTGCAAGTTTAATTAAATGATTTTGAACAGCCCAATTGTAAAATTAGCATAATGCCAAAGCACTGAAAATTTCAATGAGGTTTACATATTTCACAATTGAAGTTTACTGTAAACTGTGTAGGGTACTGTCTTTATAAATCTGAGAAGTAACGTGTTCCCACACTGTAGCTATTAGCTTCTAAAGGAATAATATAGGTTGTTTTAAAATACTAAATGTCACTTGGTATGGACAACCGACTTTCCTTCCTCTTACCTTTTTATTGCACTTGGTTTGCTTGCTTGTTTCACAGAGGCAGGGGAAAATGCATGCATTATCCCTCCTTCTAAATTTGTGTTTGAAGACGTAAGAGCTGAGGGCTTTTATGTGCAGAGATGAAATTGAAGGAAGTATTTAATGATTGGGGATGAGAATGGAATATAAGGGGTATGAATCTGGATGTGAACTTACAGTCCATATCTTACTAAATCATGAGACAGTTGTCTCAGCAATAAGGTTTTAATTATGCACCTTTGACGGCATCTTAACTTCCATATAAATATTACATAAATTTGTATGTTAATGTTACATTAAAAAAGAATTGTTTAGTCATTATCAGAATCACTTAAAAACTGCATAATTGTGTGTGTTGTGGCTAGAGAAGTTAATAGCTCTAAAATAGGAACCTAATTGTTTCCCTTAACGTTCAATTAACAGTGAGGTATTGTGACAGTTTCATTTTTGGCTATACATGTAGCTGAATATAATCATCCCTCTAGCAGTGAGGTAATTAGTATTTCTTCCATATGATACACTCTTTAATATCAAATAAAGCAGTGCCACCGTTTTGATAATGCACGTTAACAGTGGGGTCTGTGGAATGATCAGCCCTGGCTCAGCGTTAAGGGTAATGGAAGACCAGCCTATTCATTTGAAAATAAACAAGCCTGGGTGACAAAATATCCTATCTCTGTGTAGGTAAAATATGCAGTTTGAAAATTAGGTAGGCATTTTCCATAACATTTTTGCCTTGCAACCCTTTCATGTGTTTATGCCTACATTCATTGCAGTTGAATTTTTGTGTTGCAGTGTTAATGCTGTAAATTTGGCTTCCTACATATTGGCAGTTGTCAGAGTTGTTTGCTGGCAAAAAATTGCTTGAAAAGATTGGTCAGGTTCATTGTGATTTTAGATTTAAGTGATGATATTTGATGTTCGTTTCTGTTAGAAATCCAAGAAGAATCACTTGTTATGTCTCTTTTTTTACTGCTTTAGCAGGCCTTATGTCTTTATAGGAAATGTCAAAACAGACTACTCAGCTACTCAGCATTCTGTTAATCATCAGTTTGTACTTATGCCCAATTTTTGGCAGCTATCAAGCTGTATTTTAAGGACATGTCTTATTACAGGACAAAATGTGGAAGCCTCTAGAGAGACTAAACGCACAGAAATAAATCATAGAATACAATACAGTTTAGTTCTGTGTGACATTACAGGCTTAATGAAAGGAAGGATCTGCAATGTTTCCTCATCCTATTTAAGCATTCAGGTTTCAAGGTCTGATCTGACTAAAGAGGAGATGGTCAGTGATCCAAAATAATCTTCTTGTTATACAAGTTCAATTGTAATGAGTGTTGGCCATTAAAGAAGAAAGATTTTCTAGTGTTATTACCCAGTGTCTGTTTTTCTTCAGTAATTCTGATCCCCACATGCTATACCTGTAAATTGCACCGAGGGTCAGGTGCCTTTTCATGTGTCCTCTTGCATCCTGCTGAGCAAATAGCATGACTTGACATAATGGACTGTGCAGGAATTGTGAACTAAGGAACAGCTATCCTGTAACTGAAGCTGTACCACTCTGATAGTTAGGAAAATTTTTTTCTACCCTAATCTTCAGTGGGAAATTATTGGCTTAATTATTTTTTAAGCTTAAAACCTAGCTTAGTTTTGTAATTGTGAGAAGGTGAATTACATGCTCAAGGAAGGTATAAAGATTTTTTTGACCCAGTTACAAACACTTCACAGATAACAAAATCAGGTGTTTTATGGAAATTATTCCAGAATAGTGCTGAACAAGTATTCTGTTTGCACTCCATATGGTTAAAATATTTTGTGTGTTATAAAAAACCCTTTATCAAGGACTTGTTTTGTTGTTCATCCATATGCCTAATATTTTCTGCATTGGTCAATCCCATGTATATATAGGGACCACTGCAATTCTCAAAATCATTTAGCTTCATCAAAAATATTATTCAGTTTCTCATTGTGACCTGTCATGTTTTGACTCTGCAGTGTTTCAACAAAGAGTTGTGGAAGTTGTCTTTTACCAGTAAAGTTTTCATTTGCACTGGTGAAAACCAGCAGACTTGAAAAAGATGTGGCTTTAGTCCTGGCCAGCCCTGGCCAGTTTTAAATGTCTCTCCTCAGGGCTCGAGAGGGGTTATGTATAATGGTTTGAAGTGATTTTTTTAGCTGTTGATCATCAGATGACTTCTTAAAATTATTTTTAACTGCTTAAGCAGTTATTTTGAATTATAGGAAACATTCTCAGGAGGTGAGTTAGTGGGGAGAGGTGATGTGAGGTGAATCAGGGATTCAGTGTGGTAGCTATTTATTCAGTAACTATCAGAGTGGTCACTCCTCCTGTTCCAAGGAGAAACACATGTTCCTCATTCTTAATTATAGGTAATGTAAAAAGACTCTCCCAGATGTATTGCTTAACTCAGATTTGTTTATGTGGATAAAATGCGAACTATTACATTTGTATATAAACATTCACTTCAAGAAGTAAAAAGTGGGTTGCTCTTCCCTGCAGTATCTATAAAACATGCCTTTATATGGCTGAGTCGTCCTGAAACAATGATTCAGCAGTTAAATTTATGCTGAATTTTCATTAAATGCTCACCGAATGGCACACTGTTTTCACACCTGTTTGGGGCTGTTGAGTAACATTTGTTGCTCAGAAGAAAAGTGGAAGCATTTAGCAGTAAACTATTAATGATACAAGTTGTTGGGCTGCCAGAGAGGTTAAGTGCGCTGGTGGTGTGAGCGAGTGCTGTGGCTGAGGCTGAGCTGGGAGGCAGCACATTGCCATCTATGGGCCGTCGGGAGAAAGGGTTGGAAACAGATGATGAGCATTTTCTTTTCCCCTGCTCTGGAAAACAAAAGGAAGGAGAAGGGCCCATACAAGGTATAATAAAGGCTGTTTACATTCCATTTTCTGTAGTTAATAATGAGAATTGTATTTATCTCAGAGCACAGCTTTTTTTTCTGTGCCACAAAGTTTAATTCCCATTTTTATGCCAGTTATTAATGTGGAATGTTTTATTTAGATTGGCAAGATTCTGGTACTTTCTTCTGTTGAAATATGACCAGAAATTTACTGTCTTGTAAAATAATGTATTGATACAGCCATTACTCCTCTGCAACCATTGTATTTTGTTTGGGCTTCATGCAATAGTTTGTGATATTAATGGAAGTCTGTATTGAGTATTAGGTACTTTTTCTGCAAAAGCATTGCTGTTTTGACATAACAACCTGGGTCATTAGGCCTGTCTGGAAAGTAAGCTTAGATCTGACCTATTAGAAGCTCACAAGATCAGGGTCTGGAATGAGTTTTTTCTCTGTTCTTCCTTTTTACCAAAGTGCCTCAGAACAAACAGCTATGTAAATAACAGTTTTACACTGATAGGAATTTTTTTAGATTCTTCAGGTGGAGAAGGTTACTCATGCTGATAAGGATTCACGGTTGGACTTTGAGCGTACAAAAAGGGAATGGACATAAATGTGACTAAGAGATGATCAAATATACATTATTTATTTATATAGCAGTATTTTGCAGGCAACACTGACGTGTAAATGACTGTACTCCAGAGTATTGTCTCAGGATCTGCTGTCACTGCTGTGTCATTCTGAAAGGCGAGCAGATGCTCATAAAGTTACGGTGTGCAGTAATTCACATATCAATATGTAGGAGCTTCCTGAGGAATGAGAATATGTGACTATCAATGTATTATTGATTCAGAGTTCCTGGTCTTCACTCTTCATATTTGTCATATGTGGAAAGTTTTTCAGCTTTTTCCTCTGCTGAGTCCTTCAACAGCCTTGTATATCTTCCTGCGTCTTGGAGACTCAACATCCAGATTATGGTTTTTCATCAGCTTCTGATAATTCTATTCATTTTTTACCTAAATTGTCAAGATTAAAATGGTTTTGCTGGGCAATTAATTGAATGAGTCTAGGAGTTCAGTCAAGTTCTCAGAACACTGACAGTTTAACTTGCTTCAATTACTTTATGGTATTTAGTGAAGTTTTATCTTTTGATTATCTTTAGCATAAAGTTTTACAGTATATATCTCCCAAGTCCCTGCATACCAGTATGTAAGAGTAGAGAAATCATACACATAAAAACATTTTGTTGAAGGTTGGGCCACTGATTTTCTGGTAGAGGTCAACCCAGATACAATTTGTGCTCTTGATCACAGTTTCTAAATTCCTTTTCCTTATGAGTTGTAACCATTCAGCCATCATAGATAGAATTATGCTCATGCATAATTCTTTTCAAGATCTCTTTTCTGCTCTGTTTTTAAGTAGTACTTACAAAAATGCTTGCAAATAATGTGTTTGCATTACCCATTCAGGGTCTGGAATTTGTGTTTCTCCCTTTCCATCCATGTATAATTTTTTTTTTTTTTTTGAGACATACTGTAAAACTTTTTCAGTGTTTTGGGTGTTTTTTTAGTAAAGCTATGAAGTAAAATATCCAAAGTGTTGTGTATTTGTGTATGAGGTTTGTGATTCGCAGTGATAGGAGACAAACCAGAAATGCTTTAGAAAGTATAAAAATATAGCTCCATCTTGTCATCAGTGTCAAGAAACAAGATTGTTTCTCTTCCCATAGAGATCTGTTTGTAAAACAACTTCAGCTGTTTTCTACTGTATACAGATACATCAACACAGACTTATTTTTTGGTGCTTAGAAAATTAAAATAGAATTTTTCTCTTTTTCTAACAGGTCACTTCAGTGGTTATTAGTGTGATGGTAGGCATTCTTAAAAGAATTTGTTTTAAGAATTTTAGTGGATTGATTTTTATTATTATTTATTTATAATCCTTTACTTTAAAAGGCATTATGCAGGCTGTCTTACAGTATTGGCTGTTTCCATAACCTTGGAATTTATCTTCTAAAAAATATTCATATCTAACTCTGAACATTATTCAGATTTAGGGTTTTTTTACTATATCATATAAATTTGGCATAAAATTTGTTATGTAATTGAAGTATTTGAACTAAAATATTTTGTGTCTTCTCTTCCCCTCTCCCCCTCCCTGTCTGAATTAGGGGTTGATATAGAATCAGCTCGAAAAGAAGAAGAACGGATAATGCTAAGAGATGCAAGACAGTGGCTCAACAGTGGCCATATAAATGATGTCAGGCATGCAAAATCTGGTGGTACAGCACTTCATGTAGCTGCTGCTAAGGGCTATACAGAAGTGTTAAAGTAAGTGTGGTTTAACTTTTTCGTATTTTACTCTCTTGATGTAATGCTGTTTGGAATTGGGCACTTCTAACTTTTAGGGAGTGTATCTTGAAAATCCCAGTCTCTCCAGAACAATCTATTCTCAAAGCTTGGTTTTATGTTTTCAAGCACTCACAAATCACAATGTTGTTATCTTTCTATTCTAAGTCATTCAAAATATGAATACAGTATATGTGTTGAGCCTAAATAGTTACTTGTAAGAGAAGGAAGTTGATAAAAAACTTGCCCTGTTTCTAAAGCTAGCTATGCAGAAAAGCTTTTTCTGATGCCAGTTAGCATCCTGGCTGGTGCATATTTTCAAGACACTGTATTTATTTCCGTACCTAAAGCAGAGTTTGTAATCCAGGCTAAAAGTTTTTACACTTGAAAACCAGATAATTTAACTTCGTGTTTTGATGATGGTTTTAACAGTCACAACTCTTGAAATCTTCCCTGGAAAGCTTTAGGCTTCAGATGTCCCCTAATTCACAGCTTTTTATTAATGTAGTATCAATACATATTGTAACATATTTAATTTCTTTTTCATCAAAACTCTTATTGTAGTAAAGCATAATTAGTAATACTTTGCTTTAACATGATTGTAAATTTATTTGACTGCTTTAGCAGTGCTAGGAGCTCTTACAAACTGTAACATGAATGAAAGTGAGCACACATCCTGACTGTGAGTATTGATGCCTTTAAGGTCTGCAGAGCAATTTATTGAATGGGGGTTCTGTTGCAAAAAACCCTGATCCTTCATCATGATGAAGACAAATTATTTTGTTGAAAAAGACGAATTTTTGTTTTAGAGTAGCAGGTGTCTGTAAGGGAGTTGTATCTATAACTGTTTGGGTGTTTTTTAGCTCACTCAGTTACTGTGTTTTTTGTAGTCCAGTCTGTATATTTCTCTTAGGAGAGGCAAAACATATGTGCAGGCAATTTTTGTGATTGCTTCCAATTGTCAAAAATATGTGCTCTGTATTGGACGCAAGACTGCAAGGTTTGGAGCTCAGCATGTGTGAAAGTTGAGTCATTGGAGGATATTGGCTCTTGAGAAACTGAGAGAGTTTTTTGAAAAGAATATTTTGTTCTTTTGTGATTTATAACACTTATGGACAGTGGTTCAGAGAGCTCTTGGCTCTTTGCATAAAAATATTTGTTAGTGTCCTTTGTCACTTTGATGCTCACCTGAGTACCATGATGAATGTGAGTGCTGAATGCAGGCAGAACAGCAGGTCCTGTCTTTAAGGAACTCTGCTCCCTCTCAGAGAAGAGTTGAAGCATGTAAATACTAGATTTTGCAAAAAATTAAGGACAGGAAGTGAAAGTTTCAAGCAGCTAATTTTAAAATGGAAGGAGGTTTTAGTAGTTTACTAATGAGAACACTGTATCTAGCAATTTTTTACATTTTACAGCTCTTTTCCTTAAAAACCCTTTTGCCTGTTACTGCATGGTCAGAGAAGAATATCTAACTATAGAAACTATGGTCTTTGTAGAGGAAGTGAATAGAGAAGAAAATGGAAAAGGCTGGTTTTTTTGAATTTTTCTTAAAATATGTATACACACCTGCTTATCAATGAAAAGGCAGATGTTTCTGTGAAAAGTAAAATTAATCAATTGTCAGTAGCCCAACTAAAATACCTATGAGAAAAAAGGAGCAAGATATTACCACAGAGCAGTTTTACGATTTTTGTGAAAATTTATTTATCCCTGGCAGCAGTGTCAAGATCTATTTCTTTTAATTCTATAGGCTTTTAATACAGGCTCACTACGATGTAAATATTAAAGATTATGATGGCTGGACACCACTTCATGCTGCTGCTCACTGGGGTAAAGAAGAAGCATGTCGCATTTTAGTGGAAAACCTATGTGATATGGAGGCTGTCAACAAAGNGATGATGCCTTTGGGGGTAGTGTTTTAACTCTTAAAATCAGTTTGTGTTGGTATGTTAAAGAGTTGTCACTATATTATGCTGATTTGGGTGTGCTGGAAGAAACTTGTAGGCAGCTCTGAACCCCCTGGACATAACCTGAATGCTTCCTAAGTTCTATTTCTTTGACTTTTATGCAATGGCCTGTGTAGCTTGCTGATCTTGCTCCCAGTAGACACAAATATGTTCATGAGTTCACATAGCCATTAAAAGNGCAATGTTTTACACTTTACAGCTCGTTTCCTTAAAAACCCTTTTGCCTGTTACTGCATGGTCAGAGAAGAATATCTAACTATAGAAACTATGGTCTTTGTAGAGGAAGTGAATAGAGAAGAAAATGGAAAAGGCTGGTTTTTTTGAATTTTTCTTAAAATATGTATACACACCTGCTTATCAATGAAAAGGCAGATGTTTCTGTGAAAAGTAAAATTAATCAGTTGTCAGTAGCCCAACTAAAATACCTATGAGAAAAAAGGAGCAAGATATTACCACAGAGCAGTTTTACGATTTTTGTGAAAATTTATTTATCCCTGGCAGCAGTGTCAAGATCTATTTCTTTTAATTCTATAGGCTTTTAATACAGGCTCACTACGATGTAAATATTAAAGATTATGATGGCTGGACACCACTTCATGCTGCTGCTCACTGGGGTAAAGAAGAAGCATGTCGCATTTTAGTGGAAAACCTATGTGATATGGAGGCTGTCAACAAAGTGGTAGGATTTTTATGTAATCCTTGTCAAGATACAAAGTTCTGGTCTCTAAAGTGACTTTAGAAGCCAGGGTAAGAAAAGTGATGATAAACTGCTGTTTACTGTACATGGAGCTTTATATAATGCATGTGTTGTCAAAACAGCATGGTTGTGTTCAGAACTAAATTCTCTGATTGTCTAAATTAATTTCCAGGCCAACTTAATGGTTAGTTCTGTATTAAATGATCCATTCAATCTTTGACAGGGAAATTCATAATTGAAAGAGTTTGTTGGCATATCAGAGGTACAAAATTAGCATCTTGNTTCATAGTGTGTTTTAGATAGATTCTGTTCTGCTTCCAATTTATGTGTTAGATTTTTTACTGGGGTTTTGAAAATGTGGATGTTACACACTAGAGAGCACTATCGTAAAAGTGTGCTCAAATCCACTGGACAAGAATTAGAAGAAAAGGAGGCACAGAGACATACCAGCTTTTTTTTTGTATATGGACTTGTCTCTGCAAGCTAGGAAAGATTTGTCTGTTTTTAAGTAAGCTAGTAAGCATTTTTGCTTTCAGAGATAGGAGGATTAAAAAATCTGGATTTGTTTTCAGTTGTATGTGCTCAGCATCTCAGAGAACTCAGACATTATTGTTTAGTCAGGTCACTTCAGGTATCAACTGTTGCAGATTTGGGTTTAAGATGTAACCTTCCAACTGCAACAGTTTTCCGCAAAGTGACTTCTTGGTCATAGTAGGTCAAACTACCATTAACAGCTGCCTGAAAATAGAAGGGCACTTTAAAAACTGTAGTTATAATGCCAATATAAACTGGTGATAATAGTTCACATGGCAGAAGACCTGAAGCTGTTTTGGCTAGTGCTTGTTGAAAGGTGCACATGCTTCTGCTGTATGATCAGAATTAGTGGTTTAAAGGCTCCTCCTTTCTAACCACTTAAGATAGTCTTCACAGTGTAATTAGGAATAAGTTTGCCTTTAGTTAACATTTTGAGAAACTGAAATAAGCACAGACAAACAGGAACACCTTTCATTATTTTTATAAGCTGCTGTGGCCACTTTTAAATGACAGCTCTGTTTTTATTATGGGTTATTGTACAGAAGTACTTCCTAGTTTGGTCTTGTCAAGATCCCCCCAACATCTCAGTAAGCCCACGCAGCATGTTGATGTATTTATGCCAGTGAATATAAGGCTTTGCCTAGATTCCAGCCTTCAGGTATATGTCCCATGGAAATCATACCCTCAGGAGAAATAAGTGGTTGTAGCAGATCTTTTATAAATAGAACGTAAATTGTAAGATACAGTTTTGCTGTAAAATGTGAACACATGACTGCTTAAATTTAGTGTAACTCCCTTAAATCATTAAAACTTAAAAAATCAAGCTGTATATGATAGTCTAAGATGGGCAGGGTACTGAACTGCTCAGGTTCCATCCATTCAACTGCCATTGTGAACAGTT